>CAMQGK010000334.1:19060000-19142500 GCA_947000775.1 Pterois miles
GCTGACACATAGAGACAGATGACCATTCACACTCACATTCACTCCTACGGACAATTTAGAGTCAACCATGAATCTGACTGTGGGAGGAAACCCACACTAACACAGGGAGAACTCCACACAGAAGGGCCCCAAGCCGGATTCGAACCACCGACCCTTTATTTTCATGTCTGGTCATTTAGATAACCCATCCCTCAAGGGATTTCTCAGACACATTAACTACCAACAAATCAAACTTTCGAGCATGTTAGCCCACCATCATCTAACAGCACGATACACCAGCTTCATCCAAACATAGTCGTTAACATGAACTTCCCACAAATAACACTCCAGGATTTATCCCACAATGGGACAACAAATACAACAAATGTACAATCACTAATATACATTTTTTTATTTATTAATTGTATGTTTCTTTCTGTAGGGATGCACTGATCCGACTTTGTTAGTCCCAATACTGATACCTGGGCTTTGGGTATCTACTGACACCGAATATCAATCCGATACCTGTGTTTAATTTATAAATTCTACGCCTCACTGTGTGGAAGTGACTGGGATCATTATTTATATGTAAGGCAACATCAGACTTGCCTTTAACATTACTTTCCTAACTTTGTAAAACAAAATGTCACAAAGGAATAAATAGACTAAATAAATTACTGAATTGTTATTTATCATTACCATAATAAATCGTACACCAGCAACGTGGCAAAAAAATCTTCATAATTAACAGGAATTACAATTAAATTGTAAACCTTTTTAATGCAGTAACAAATTGGTGAAAACTTTACAAAATAGGTATTAAAATTCAAGTCTATAATGTATACAGGCTAGTATGTAAACATAAAACTGAACTGGATTGTCACTGATACCCAGTCCAACTTTTTGAGTCAGCATCTGCCTGAAATCCAGTCCTGTATCGGTGCATCCCTACTTTTCTCCTCCTGTCACATGCTTTAGAAAGGTAGTCAGAAAATACAAAAACATTATCAAAAAGATATTCAATTAAAGCTCCAGTCACCATACCTATTAAATCTAAAGCAGGAACATGAACCTTTTAAAATATTTGTTGTAAATCCTGACATAAAGGACAAAATGAAATTAATCTCAACCTCATTTAGAGTTCGTCAGATAAGTCAGTTTCATTAAATCCTATTTCTTTTGACATAGATCAGACAAGAGCTGTAGATACAGCTGTTGTGTGTGTCAAATTATGAGCCGTTCTTTTATGAAACACAGCATTTCTTCACCACTCTGTGCTGTCATTAGTACAAAGCTACCCTTGCTAATGGATTATACTTGCTGATTTCCCACATGTAGGCCTGGTGTCATGTGGACGGCGTTGTTCATACAGTAAATGAGTGCAGGTGAAATTCCAGCACCACTGGCTGCCTGCTTCCCCCGCTACCCGACGGCTTATTTTACAAGTGTTAAAAGGCCACGATGCACATCCAATACTACTACAATACCCGTGTGTGTTTTGTGCGCAGGGCCGTGTGACCACTTGTTTCATGGCGTTGTCTCAATAATTCACGAGCCTCTCTTACCCAGAGGCGGAGCGCGTTACATCCGCTCTCCCTATTCAACATGTGCAAGTGTGTGTGTGTCTGTATGTGTAAGAGGGATGCATGGATGTGTGTGTGTGTGTGTGTGTGTGTGTGTGTGTGTGTGTGTGTGTGTGTGTGTGTGTGTGTGTGTGTGTGTGAGCTTAGCAATGTGTTTTGGCAGTATTGTATTACATAACCCTTAATTATAACTGGGGAGGAAATGTGACAGCTTGTGACCTAATCCTTAATACAAGCATTACATTTTCTCAATTCAAAAGGAAATGTGCATGTAAGTGTGTTTGTGTGTGTGTGTGTGTGTGTGTGTGTGTGTGTGTTAGGGTGTGCAATTTGCCTATGCCAATTAAAGGAAATGTGACAACGCAGAAAACATACTCTTCAATTTGGAAATGTGATAACTTGATAATGGCACACTGATGTGGCTTTCCACTGTGTGTGGTTGTGTGTCTGTGTGTGTGTGTGTGTGTGTTACGAGAAGAGACAGACAAAGAAGGTTCTTGAAAGTGTGTGTGTGCAAGCGTGTGCGAGTTCCTTTAATTGTGCTGAATGACAGATCTATTACTGTGGAAGTGCACGTCATTATCAACATTAAGCGGCCTTGAGGAAGTGTGCACACACACACACACACACACACACACACACACACACACACACACACACACACACACACACACACAATCACGCTGTGTGATTAAAGCTGAATAACGTGCTTAATGTGTATGAGTGTGTCTGGATTGTGAGTGTGTGGTTATGACAAAGTATAGAAGCTGCCACTTGGCTTTCAAGGCACTCGCTAATATGGTTTTTAAAGGGCTTCTCATCTCATTTCTCTGTGCCTGCACCCTTCCACACACACACACACACACACACACACACACACACACACACACATATACATACAAAATGCACACTTATAGACAAAAAGACCACTGACTCACGAGCACACTGTCACCCATCATCTTCACACACACACACACACACACACACTTCATCTCTCCTCAGTCTTGTATGTTAACTTCATCACATTGCTCTATTTATAGCCCTCTACACACACACACACACACACACACACACACACACACACACGTTTGTACAGCTATCTTTGCGAGGACACTCAGACATAACCCTAACCATCACAACTAAATGCCTGACCCCAACCCTAACACTAACCTAAACCTAATTCTAACCTGGACCTTCCTCAAAAAGGCCTCACTTTCCAAAAATGTCCTCATTCTTAAGGTCTAAATCTCAAACTGGTCCTTGCAACCATAGCTGTACCCACCCCCCCCACACACACACAAACACACACACACACAAGGCTTACCCTCGCTTTACCCTTCGGGCCCGCTTTTTCTTTTTCTACCTCTTAACTCCACCTCTCTGTTCTCTTCGCTTTGCCTATTATCCTTCCTTCCATCCACACTTTTTTTTTTATCTACTTTAATTTACCGGTTCCCTCTCTTAGCCTCCTGCTCTACATGTGCTTTCATCCTCCCCTTTCTCTTTTCCGTCGCTGCCCTTCATTTGTCTGCTCTGTTCATCTTTCTGCAGTAAAGAGAAGGAAAAGCAAAATACGGCAACGGCAAGAGAGATGAGAGGACTTGAACTCAAAGTAAAAGAGTGCAGAATGAGAGAGAAAGTGAAATCTGGTGCATGGCCTACTGTGATTTCCCAGCACTGTGTTCGTGGACAAAAGGCTGGCTGCTGGATAGCAACAAATAAGCTGATTAACGCACTGCAACCGGGGACATAGTGGACACTGTCCCATATACTGTAAGAACAACAACTATCGGACTGTAAGAAGAAAGAGGAGAGGAAAGATGAATCATCACTAACTCATTTGGTCAAAGACTGTTTGCTCCTGAAGCGCAGCCTGAGGGCAATCTTCATCCCTCCTTTCACTATGCTGTCAGTCTTCTGTATCGTGTCCCTGCTGCATCATCTTAGATGCAATAATTGGGAGCAAAAGTGAATCGAGAACCAGAAGTTGTTCACGGCGATTAGATGTAACACTTCCAGCTCTAAGCTTACAGTCAGTTCTGCAGCATCAGCCTGCATCAGCTCCACCAGTCAGATGTAATGTACACCAAAGTCAATGCCACTTCAGCCGGTGTGGTCAAAGGTTTAATTAGAGTCAAATACGGCTAAAGCGTACAATATACTGTAGCCAAAAATGCTGTCTTCAACAACATGGATTCTTCTCATGAACAGCTCCATTTGAATACAGCAACACAATAGTTGAATGGACCTTGTGGTGAGCTTATTTTGTCATCTGCTGTTTTCCAAGATCCAGAATGAACTTTTAGTCTCAACTTTCAAGTCAACATGGACGAGGAGTTCCTAAAATGCTCATACGAATGGATATTTGAACATGTATAATTCCAAGTAACTCCATCTGTAGAGGATTTTGTGATATGATCAAAAGCTCCAGATCAAAAAACACTTCCATATGTCGTTCGCAGTGGAGGACTTGTTGATGAGAATTTGTGGGATTACTCCTGTAAACCCAGAAATATGACCAGCACCTAATTTAAAGGATGGGTTTACTGTTTTTTTTTTTTTTTTTTCAGGTTCTTATATCATTCATTAGCTTCCCAGTGGTGTTCCTTATGTATTCAAATCCAAACATTCAAATTTTGGTTGAAGTGTCACTCATCTTCAACCGCTTATCCAGGGTTGGGTCGCAGGGGCAACAGCTCCAGCAGGGGACCCCAAGCTTCCCTTTCGCAGGCCACATTAACCAGTTCTGACTGGGGAATACCGAGGCGTTCCAAGGCCAGTGTGGAGATATAATCTCTCCACCTATTCCTGGGTCTTCCCTGTGGACTCCTCCTAGCTGATCACGCCCGGAGCACCTCCCTAGGGAGGCGCCCAGGGGGCATCCTTACCAAATGGTTGAAGTATGTATGTTTTAAACAGCAAAAGTATGTATGTATGTCTAAAAGGTTTTCCCACGAAGCACACAGGCACAGACGCTAAGCAATGTACCGATGTACAGATGCCACAGTAACACAAACTAACTAACCAATCGATGCAGCGGTACACCAGCAACTCCTTTGTCCTGTGAGGTAAAATTTCTGTGAATGGAGTCTGGTCTGGTGGCTTTGAAAACAGCAATATAACAGCCTCAATTCTCCTTCGGAAAGGGCTGTCTGATGGCGAGGTGAAGCAGTGACAATATTCTACATACAGTGTACACCTCTGACTTTTTAGGTGGCTGAAGTAAGTTTTTCTGCTGCTTCCCTCCACAGTCTGACAGCCCTTTCAGACAGAGAACTGAAACTGTTAAATCGCTCTCTTAAAAGCTACCAGACTCCATTCGCAAAAGCGGTTATTTTACCTCGCACAACTCAAAAAATCCAAACTAACCCTTTCAGTTATTTCCAAACTTAGCACAGCTAATTTACTCCGCTTGTTCCAACATTCACATCATAGCCTTATTGATTGGCTTACTTTGGTAACCTACGTCACTGCGTTTCCATTTGAAAAAAAATGGACCCGCCCTCAAATGTCAATGCAATGACTTCCTGATTTATCTTCACCACTGAAATGCTGCTGAGCTTACTTTCAAAGTATTTAGGAAAGAAATTGCACAGCTGATGCCAATTTGCATGACTTCCGAGTCTAATCCAAACAGGTTGAATGACTGCAGCCTTTCCAACGAACCCTGTCGACCTCTTGCTCAACTACAAGAGGGGGATCTGAAGCAAATGCATTCATACATCAATCAGAGTGTGACATAATCTGACAAGAAAAGGGCACACTCAGTGTGACTCTAAGCCACCTCACAAATGCTTTATACCAGAGGGAAGAAAAAATACAAGTGTAAATTGCTTTAATACAGTATATTTGCAGCTTTATGTTTATTATTTGTCTCTACCAACTATACTTCCCAATCGCTGAGGCTTAAAAGAAAATAGTCCTTGCTTTGCCTGCATCATTCTACATGGACATTTTTAATGACCTGCCCCGAAGCGAAGCGTGAAAATCTCTCTGTTGGCCTCTCTGCTCCATTTCTCTCGAGGTTCAGCTGCCTTATTACTTGTTAAGAAATCCAGTTATCCAATAATGTCTGGGGCAATGCTTGAATGATCACCTTGTCCATACCTTCCACACATTACATGGTCTTTTTCCCACCTTGTCCATCTCTCATTTATTTCCCTTTTTTTTTTTTTTCCCAGATCAATGTGAGCGCTCTCTCTCTCTTTCGCACCACGTTCTTGTGTCAGGTTCTTGTATTTCTCAGACAGACTCCTTGTCACACTGTCTCTCTCTCTTTCTCAGATGGGTTTAATCAGTTTCTCTATACCACCTCTTTTTTCGCTTGATGGGACTCTCTTTTTCTGTTCTGGGTAGATTCAGACAGAATTGCCTCCCACATCCCCTCTCTGTTACTGCCTCTCATTCTCTCTCCGTCTCTCACCTCTCCGCTGGGTTTTGCCATGTTGCCATCCAATAGTGCGTAGAAATTTAAGCCAATTCTCAAACAGGTGGCGAAAGAAAGTGTGAATCAGTGCTGTGTTTCTATGAACTACTTTCATGCAAAAATAAGTGTGTAAAAGGATTACATAATCAAATTGCAACAGTAGCATCTTTGTAAATCATGGTGCTTCACTGATGCTTCCCAGTTGTCATTTATGCTGGTTTTATAAATTCATTCAACAAATTCAGGCATGTAATTTTCACACCACGTACTCTGTACTGACTGCAACTAACACTGGACTTTCAATCAGGAGACCGGTGTTTTGTCCTGTCACTTTAGTGACGTTTGTCACATGTTTTCTGTACTGATGTTACGTTGTTTCCGTAGATATTTTACTTCGTTTATGTACTTATTTTAAACCGACCATGAGGTTTTTCCTCAACCTAAGTGAGTGATTTTGTTGCCCCTTGCTGGTACTGTACTTTCATATATGCCGGTAATATTAGCGCCTCAACGATGAAAAACGTGACACTGATCCTTTGTGGACCGGCAGGTCTTTTACATACTTGCCATGATATCAGGTTGCCTTATTTGCTCTTCTTTTGACACGGCTGTTAACAAGATAATAATGCATTAACACAAATTTGTTCTGGCGCCACTAATGTCTTTAATGCATTAATGCAATTGATCTTTCGGAGGTTGTACAGGGTTCAATTTTAAAGCTGGAATGAAGATACTGGCATCATATGAAACTACAAATCCTAAGGAATTCGTAACAACCAATACTAGCTTGCCACGAGGAGGTTAAATAACGCTCCAAAAATACATTTTGGCAAGAACTGTCATGGCCATTTTCAAAGGGGTCCCTTCACCTCTTGTGTTAAGAAATTAAATATAAATTAATAATTCATTCATTTATTCAATTAATTAATAATTAATTAATTTAAGAAAAGTTTAAGCTCAATCATGCCACAATTTCTAAACTAAATGCCACATTTCTTTAATACTTTAATACAACTTGCAATTTTTAGGTTGTGAGAGGGATACATTTTACTACAATGAAGATACTGGCTTCATATAAATCTAGAAAACTCTTCACGACAAGTGAAGGAGTTTAACTAATGCTCCTAAGTAATGCTAAATTTCTGGTGAGTAAAAACTGGCATGCCCATTTTCAAAGGGGTCCCTTGACCTCTGACCTCAATATGTGAATGTAAATGGGTTTTCTGGGTCCCCACAAGTCTCCACTTTACAGACATGCCCACTTTATGATAATCACATGCAGTTTGGGTCAAGTCATAGTCAAGTCAGCACTCTGACACACTGACAGCTGTTGTTGCCTGTTGGGCTGCAGTTTGTGATCGTGATTAATTCTGATTAAATATTTGAATCCTTTGACGGCCCTCTTCTTTTTTAGGGTTTTAAGGGGTTTTGACGTGAAGACTGAAAAAAGATAGTTTCCTTCTTGCACACCCGACCAGTCGTCGTTTGCCAGATTGTGGGTTTCAAAGTGTCAAATATTCCAGCCTCTAAAAGGTGCAGGGTTTTTTTTCTGTCCCTTTCTCCTGATCTTTTTCTTTTCTTGTTCCTCTTTTCCCTTTTGCCTCTCTCAGCATCCCATCCATCTCATCCAGCTCCAATTTCACCTGCTCCTCTCTTTAACTTTCTTTCCGCTCTCCCCTTCTCACGGTTTCAGCTTCCAGTGACTGACTGTCATTCTTCCTCTTTCAGCCTTTTTATTCTCTCTCCTTCCTCCTTCTTCCCTGAATGAAAACCGTCAGCTCAGCGTTTCTTGGTCCATCTGAACCAGGGACTTGATTTGACAAACCCACACTATACTATAAATTTGTCTGCTCCAATTTATTCTTGTCACGTCTTTCATCTCTTCTTGCTCGTTCCGTCTCCTCCTCACCTGTTAATTCCTGGTGCCCTTTTTTTCCTCCATATTTTCCTAATCTCAAAATTAATATTCTTTTCCAGGTCCCTCTTCTTCCTCTCACCATTTCCTGCCTCTCCGTTTGCCATCTTTAAATTTCCCTGTCTTTAAACCCTGGCTTTTGTTGCTAGTAGGTCTCAACACAATTATCTCAGAGATTTACACAGAAATTGCTAATAAGGCTTTCTGTTTCATCAGATTTTCTCCATCTCCTCCCACCACGTTTTACCCCATCCTGCCTCTCTTGTCTCTTTTTATCTCTGGCTCTTATCTCCAATTTTCTCTTCTTGTTGAACATCTTTATTGTATAAGGAGATACACACTGGGAAGTGTGCATGCGATTTCTGGATATTGTAAGAAAAAATCTTATTTAAATCAGTTTCCTGACTAAAAATGATGAAAAATATACATAAAGTTTTCTCATTTTGCCTTTTTGAGAGCAGACGTTAATTCAATACCTCTTTTAGGATGCATGGATAGATGACAAGTATACATCAGACTAGCACATACAGGTACTTCACAAAAAGTCATGGTTGCACTCCTTTTTGGGGAAAAGAAACCCAAGATCCCATAGACTTCAATGCAATTTGACGTACGTTCAGATTCTGATTTTGACAAGTGTGTATGCATTCATCTCTTGTTAAACAAATGTTTGTTTTATACACATCTAGTAATAGTTTGCAATACCTTAATAAATTATTGATTGGTTGATCGCCGCCATGTCCCTTTAGTCTAACCCCATCCAAAAGTGGCTGGATATTGACTGATTAGACATCTATACACAATACACTCAACTCATGATACAATATATGATATTGGGTTCACGATATCGATACAATATTCTAACTAGAATTTTAACAAAACTTAAATGATGAAAATTTATGACTAAAAAAGTGAGAGAGAGGACCAGCCTGGTAAGTGACATGTAAGAAATAATGTTAGAGACGATCAATTGTTTTGCTATTCAAGTTAGCTCTACGATACTCTACATTATCTTACATTGTACATGTAAACGTACACGTTAAAACACCAACTCATATGGGCGAGTAATGTTACGTTAGCAAATCAGCTGCTAAAACAAGTTTCAGTTGCAGAGCCACCAACATGTCTGAGATATAACTAAGGCTACATAAATAAATGCTGTTATCTTCTTATAGTTGACTGTATGTCCCTGCAACAACATGCATTATGTATGTAACTGGGAAACTGGGCATGCTTGTCATCATATACATAGCTCGTGGTGGAAGATTGTGGTGCTTTTGCAACTTCAGCACATCACATCACAGTGAGTATTCCCCCAAACAGGAGCACAGCCTCGGTGATGACACCATGCTGGTCTGGTCTATATCTTGGAGCCATAAAGCCCCTCGGTTCTGTCTTTTTTAAGACACGACAGGGGAACAAAACAGAGATCAGCGTTTTTGGATTTATTGTTGGTGCAACCAACTACACAGCAACTCTTGGGCATAGAGTTATTACTATTATCGGTTTTATTTCAGCTTCTGTTTTCTCTGTTACCGTCTACAAGGGACACGGGATTGTTTTCCCCCAAAAGGGGGCGTGGCCATGCATGCTACTGTGGATGACGTATTGCCGGTCTGATGTATGAGATAAGGAGATAAGGTCAGTGAAAGCTGATTGAAAGAGAGATGGCAGCTTCAGACAAGGACAGGGAAAAGAATGAAGAAAGAATGAAGAAAAGAAGAGAGATTAAGCAACATTATCAGAACAGAAAAAGAGGTAGAGAGCGAGACAGCTAAAGGACATATGAGAGCCAGATGAGGGCAAGAGAGGAAAAGGAGGGATGAGAGCTTGAATGGTGAAGTGAGAGGTGGAGAGAAGGTCACAAGGTTTGTTGTTTGCTTCCTCTCGCTGCCTGCTTTGATGTGAGAGCTTGGCCACTTGTTCAGCCAGGAGAGGAGAGCAGGAGAGTGAAGTAATCACAATTCAGGACATACTGTATATGCACGGCTCCGCCAACTGCACAGCGCCAACTAAATACGGTAGTTCAAAACGACATGTTCTTCACTAGTCATCAGATGGTTTCTTGTACGTAGCAGCTAGAAAAGGAGCACAACCTGGAGTTTTCCAGACCTGGCCAGGGTGTAGCAGCTGTTCAACCAGCACTCTGTTATAAATGGGACTTGTGTGGCTAAAGATAGTAAAGTCCCATGCGTCAGTATCCCCGCTGGACTAGAATCACATCCCTCCAGAGCTTCTCTCCTGTGTCGGACCCTGTCTTCAATTATTCTTCACAACTGTGCAAAGCTGCAGCAATATACTATACGGTATGTTGAAATATTAATTCAGGTGAAGCTTGACCTCTGTCAACTTCATTTACATACATGGAGGTGTAAACATTTCAGAGCCATATTACAATACAATAGAATACAATTTAATACCTCCCTGACAATGTCAACAACCAATGCAATTATGCATTGTGCCAGCTGATGGGTTGTATACAGTCAGTGTGAAGAGGTCAAAACAGCTTTTACCTTCTTCCATGCACTTCGGAAGGAGGAGAATATGTGCCAGAAATTCAGGGTGTTCTGTATGTCTAAGCCCTCAGATTAGATCTCTATCACAGCAATAGTTTTCATTTTTTTTAAATCATCTGGTTTCAATGTAGATTTTGAAGCTTTGGCCAGATTTGATAAAAAGCAGCTGCCACTAACTTGGTATGCAGAAAACAAAGGTGGTAAAAGAGGACTAAATGGAATTGTTCCCTTGTGTTTTCTCAAAAATAGTTGCTACAATTTTACTAATAAAGCAAAACCATTTTTCCAAATTACTAGTAAGTAAGCATATAATTAAGGGGGAGCCCTGTACTTTTCAACATTTAAAAGATTCTTCACAAATGCTTTTCAGGATTGTAGATATTTGGTCGTGTCCTCATGCTTTTCTCGTGTTGACTGCGGTTCTGAAATGCAGCTAGAGGTTGTGCTCTCTTAGTAAGGCTGACATAGGTCAGGACCATATAGAGCGGCGCAGGGATGACGGCTTTTTGTCGGCCAACCAGGAAGTTAGCATCCCCCTGGTTCCCGCTACAAAAAGCCACTGAGATTTTATCCACTGGTTTTTCCGTTATTGCAGAACATAAGCTCTTTAGCAAACAAACGTTTATGATAGTTACATATTTTGTTCCAACAAGACAATCTTCAGGAATGAACACCGCTTTGATTATTTCTGAAGCATAAATACGGTCGCCAGAAGAAAATTAGGCTATAAACGAACTACACCATAGTAGCATGATTTCATGTCACCATCACTAAGCTAAAGGTGGACTTGTGTTCTGCGTGGTGAAGTTGTGTTGTCTCGTTTGATACTGAACTGGTCCCAACATAGTTGGTAAGTATTTAGGTATCATTATTGATTATCTGAAAATCTGGTTTCCAAACTGGAAATTACATTGGAGGTTAGGGTAAGAAAACATTTGATTTGAGCACCTTTTTTGCCTTTATTGGATGACGGTGATCTATATGAAAGCACCTGACGAGTGCCTAAAGAAGCTGAACGCTGTATACCATTGTGTTTTACGTTTTATTACTGGCTGTGGAAATCTGGTACACCACTGTACCCTGTGTGCTGCTGCTACTAAATGGCCATCGCTGGATGTCCGCAGACTTTCGCATTGGTTGGCTTATAAATAAATCACTCCTTGGACCGGTTCCTTTGTATCTGTGAGCATACATGTGCATGAACCACAATCGATATGGACCGTGCTCTCAAAATGTTCTACAGATGTTGGTCCCAAAGGTTAGAAAGGAGCTAGGCAAAATGCTGAAATGCAGGACCTGAAATTATCAGAGTTGATTAATACGGGGGAATTTAAGTCCATTTTAAAGGATCAAGAAAGTAGCACTATAGGTCAATGTGACTGCTCTTGATTTCCTCGCTGCATTGTTTTGAGTTTGACCTGTGTGACCTTGTGTTGCATACAAACTGGATGTCATGCTCGTTCACTTGTGGTGTGTTCACTTGTCTGCTTGTGTTATTTGTTGTAAAAAATGTCTGTGCTGCCCTGTTGATCAGGTCAATGAGTTTTTACCTGGTTAAATAAAGGATATATTAGCCACTTGATAGCAACCGCCTTTTTTCATACACGTAAAAGCTTCAAAATTCATGATTGAGATTCACAAGTTGCTGAACAAAATGTTCAAATCTCTTCAGCTTGTGTCGCTTGCACAGATAAATAAATAAACCACAGATGTTATTTCAGTAATCTAACTAAAAACCCATTCAAAAAAACTCACTGACTTCCAGACAAGGGAACCGGAAGTGCTAAAATGCTAACTCATTTCCAGGTTTCAGGTCCCATTCCTGCACCACTCTATTATTACTCCACTCTTCACTGAGCGCAGAGCCACATTAACATGTTGAAACCAAAGTGTGTCTCGGGAGACACACTTTTTGGAGCTGCTGTACCACGCGCTTCTTCCTTGAATGTTCCAGCAGCTTTAAAAAAGGAGCAAAATTCGATTCCTCCTGATGCTCTTTGTGGTGAGGCTAAAGTGCAGCTGTAGTTCACAAGCACACACAAAGGACTTCTGCAACAGCTGAATCTCTATCTATAACATCATACTGTGTACTGAGGCATGCACAACTCCTATATACCACCTGGTGATTATTTATGCATGAACTCACTTGCCATATTCATCAAGTGCTGTTCATTCATCTTGACATATAGGGACATAAGAGGACTAGAGCAGAAACACCTTATCTTAAAACAGATAGTTAAGTGTCGCTGCTCTGCTGACTGTATATGTGCTACTGACTGTTAGATACAAAGGAACAACTACAGCAACAACAGTCCTTGTTCAACATGGGTGTGTTAGATTTGTGGGGAGAAATGATTGTTTGGTTAGAATATACTTAGTGAGGGCTGTCAGGGTCAAATGTGTCGACTATGTTGTCTCACTCACTGCATGACGAATCAGGGTTACACAAAGGACCGACGTCTCTCACCTCCACACACACACACACACACACACACACACACACACACACACACACACACACACACACACACACACACACACACACACACACACACACACACACACACACACACACACACAAATCTAGCATGATGGAAACGCCTCTGACCCAATTGTTCAGTATGCGAAAACACACCCACACACAGAGCAATTTTGTGAGATTTTTTTTACCTGGATGGTGCACAATGTCAGTGCACAATGCAACCATGTAGGCTACTGTACATTCAATACAAGCATACTTGTAATATCTAGGCCTCTCAGAATGACATATCAAGTTTGGTTGGGGTTTTTTTTTGTTGTTTTAGAAAAGCTGGTGCAGTGAAATATCTAAAACTTGAAACTGCCCATTCTGCACATTAACCTAAGGAACAAAGCAGCTCAAGTAGTTATGCATTCATTTTGAGGGGTCATCAAGGCTCACAGAGCACAATTTAAAATATAAGAGACACCCTGCTGAAAAAATGACATATATAAATAATAAAATAACTTCCCACAAAGCCCTCACACAAAGGCAAAGCACTCTCACGCCGAGGGAAAAGTGCTTCTTAGAAAGTTTTCTACCGCTGAGAGGAGGAGGAAGCAGTAAGGAGCGGGGTGAGAGGCGCCTGGCGCCACATTCTTGACTCGTCTGCGTTTGAAAAGCTGAACCTGCAGCTAAGAAAATCTCAAAGCTGTTCTCTCTGTGTGTGCATGTGTGTGTGCGCAAGTGCGTGTAAGGATGCATTGATTAGACAAAATCAAAGCTGAGCTTTGGGTTAGCGATCGATCAAACAAGCTGACATATTTTCTTCCTCACATCCAAAGGAAAGAAAAAGCATTTATTTTAGAGAAATGAATTTTTTTTTAAAAGCCTGACAGATCAGGGAAACTGAAAAGGGAGGAAGTACACACTTACACACACAAAACATACACACAGAAAAATGCACAAACACACAGAAACACACTCATACAGACACAATGAAAACACAGAACTCACACAAACACACAAGCTGACATACTTACAGAGAACAAACTCAAAGATCACCAAACCCAACTACACACACATACACACACACACACACACACACACACACACACACACACACACACACATCACGTTTTGACAGGATCGCGCCCACACAGCCAAAAAACAGACATGCAGATAGGCAAGCTGCTAAGAGATGGAGTTGGGGAAATGAGGAGAGGAAGAAGAAGAAAAGAGAGAGAGGGAGAGAGAGAAAGAGAGACGGCAGAAAGGACGGACGACAGAGAGGGGAGGCAGACGGGGAGAGCGGAGGGGACGACGACGAGGGGGTGAAGGGAGAAAACAAAGTTTGAGAAAACAAAAGAATGACAGAGGAAATAAAAGGGGAGAAAGATGAGTGATGAAAAGATGAAAGGGACTTCCTCTGAAACATCCAGCCACCATGAATCAAACACTCCATCCAATTACAGCACATCGCACACAAACACACACACGCTTCCAATCCATATTATTATTTTTTATTAAAGAAATACCAATTTCTAGCATTTCCTTCACATTATTTCAACTTAAATCAACTTCCTGTCAAGCAGCACTCCTCCCACAGCTGCTAGAGCGTATGGCCGGGGTGGAGGCACACTGGGAACACGGGGGTGGGGGAAATCACATGTGCATTTTGGGAAAATTGGACCCAGTGTGTGGGTTTGTGTCCCCTGTGAGCTCAGTGAACATGACAGGTTTTTTTGCCCTTCACTCTCGAGTCATTTAAGTGCTTGTTCAGATACAGTTTGTTTAGTCATTTTTGGTTGCATAATAATCTGCACTTAAACAGAAGACTGCTGAATATAGGAGCGAGGCGAACGCTCTCGACAACATTTATTTACATATTCTGTTACTTTAAATGTACTCTGTTAACCTTTGTGGAAGCCCTTCAGTTCAACTGCTAGTCATTGTAAAGATTCCATGCATTCATCCTCCATTAGTGCAGCAGACAACGCTGTTTTTAAACATTACACTGCAGAAGCAAGTTGGCAGATTTTAAAAAGAAATCCTTGTATCTTTCAGTGAAGTTACCCAGATTTTTTTTTTTTTTTTTTTAAGTTCTGACAACTGAGAAGAAGCAAAATTACTTTTCCAAGCGAAATCTCTGAGGGATGAAGCCAAAGTGCAGCAGGAGTTGAGTAAGCATGCAGCGAAAAGTGGGATTTCTATGGCTGCTAGAAATGTGCATGTAATGAAAATGACTTCAAAGTCTGGTACCACCTGAAGAATTGTAGCAGATAGCAAGTTTCATTCAGGACCATACTTGTTGTTAATGTGTCGTGTCGGCGCTCATTATAGCATTTCAAAAACACACACACACATAGAAAAATCACTGATTTTAGGGCGGTGATTTCTCCCGCCACCCCTGCCTCCCACCCTGTCTAACTCATCTGTGATGCTGCTCTGCCAGCTGAGACATCCATCCATCCAGACAGACTGACAAACATGAACACACACAGACGTAAAGCTAACAGATACAGGCAAAGAAAATCTAGACATAAATGTTTGGATAAAACACACACATGAGTAACTGTATGTGAATATATACTGTATGGGTTCATGAAATTATGTAAGGGCAACATGGGAGTGCATATACTGCTTTCTGAAAATGTATATATAGATTTCTTATTGGAAGTCAATTAACAACATAAAACAATGACAAATATTGTCCAGAAGCCCTCAAAGGTACTGCATTTAGCATGAAAAATATGCTAAAACATATGCTAAGGCCTAACAGCTAACAGTGTGTCAGTGTGCTGACTTGACTATGACTTGCCCCAAACTGCATGTAATTATTATAAAGTGTTCATGTCTGTAAAGGGAAGACTGGTGGGTACCCAGAGAACCCATTTACATTCACAGATCTTGAGGTCAGAGGTCAAGGGACCCCTTTTATGCCAAAATTTAGCATACATTTGGAGTATTATTTAACCTCCTTTGTGACAAGCTAGTACCACATGGTTGGTACCAATTCCTTCGGTTTTGTAGTTTCATATGATGCCACTATCTTCACTCTACCATTAAAATTAAACCCTATATAAGCTCCGAGAGATCGATTGTGTTAATGCACTAAAGAAATTAGTGGCGTCAAAACGAATTTGCGTTAACATTATGTTTGGGCCGTTATTTAACCTCCTTCGCAACAAGCTATAATGACATGGTTGGTACTGATGGATTCTTCAGGTTTACTAGTTTCATATGATACCAGTATCACTCAAACTCTAAAACTGAGCCTGATACAACCTAAAAATCATAAGTTGCATTAATTTTGTGCCATTAAGACAAATTTGCATTAACGCATTATTAGTGAGTTAACGTTAACAGCCCTAATATATACTGTATGAATTCATGCAGCTATTTCATATATACATTCATATTTGCACAATTGAGATAAAACACATACATGCACATACACACAAAAATACAACACAAACACTGAATACATATTGCATTACAGGTTGGATGTCATTTCAGATGTTTAAGGTCATTTATACTTTATTGACCAGTATTTATTGAAGAGGGAGAGAAAAGAGGAAGCCAGAGAGAGAGAGAGAGAGAGAGAGAGAGAGAGAGAGAGAGAGAGAGAGAGATTGATTCTGGGATCAATACTGAAGAAAACATGCCTGACTCTATTTACATCCTCTTTTCATGCTTTCCAGTTGTGTTTTCATTATTTTAATGATAAATCTACTTTCCTAATGCCCATACAGGATTCCTGCCAAGCCTTAAACAAACATGGTAACACTTTTTCAGAGCTCAGGATGAGGTGTGAAAATGAGTATATAAGATCTGATGAATGAAACTATACATTGGATATGTATATATGTTTATGAACTGAACACTAATGTAGTGATGATTCATGCCTGTGTTCTACTACGCTGCCTGGGGTTTCTTTACCCAAACACCTTACTTCCTACCAAGGCTCAACGCAAAGAGGGCTTTCATTTCATAGACGAGGCATTTCCACTTTTTCCTACTGTACAGAGTGAAGCCAAAATATCCCTGCCATCTTGAGATTTTGCTGTCATTTTTGAGCCAGAGTCTGCACAGTGGTGAGTGGGCGGTGGAGTCACAGTATCAAGATCCCGACCACACACCCGCCCAAACCAATCGCAAGCCGAGCACAGCCGCTGCTTGCTAGCAAGAGAGAATCACAGCTCTCAATCATGATGTTTCACCCCATTTTTCATAGCATCAAATAATTAATTAAAACCAAACCTATGAGAAAAATTAATACTTGAACATACAGTACATCAGCGTGTTACGAAATATCCAAAATGCCTGAAATAGCAAAAACCATCTTTAGGTAAAATTTATTTGACGTGTACGTGGACTTTTCGGTTTGGCCCCATCTGCTAACATGGAGGAGGCGGGATCTATGATTTATACCGCAGCCAGCCACCAGAGGGCGATCAAGATGATTCGGCTTCACTTTCGGGGAGCTGTCATATTGTCCATCTTTATATATAGTCTATGGTCCATAACTGTCACCACTTCATCATTTTATCCTATTATAATTAGCATATGAATTCTTGAGTAATGGCCAAAAACATGTTTTGTGAGGTCACAGTGACCTCTGACTGAAAGACCTCAAATCTAATCAGTTCATCCTTGAGTCCAAGTGGATGTTTGTGCCAGATATAATGAAATTCCCTCAAGGTGTTCCTATTGCATTCACGAGAACGGGACGGACGAACAATCCGAAAACATAATGCCTCGGGTCCTGGCTGTCGCCCGCACGGAGGCATAAAAATGATCAACTGAACATAGAAATGTATGAATGGATACAAGGTTGTCTGAGTGGACAAGAGAGGAATGGAAAGGTAGAAAAGAGGCCTGAAAAGAGAGCAGAACGCATGTTTACAGCCACTCTGTGCTATCATTCCCACAGAGTTAATTCTGTGCCACAGAACTGAAGCAGTTTAATGAGCTTGTATTGCCAAACCACAGTCTGTAGGTGGTTCGTTGGCTTAGCAACAAATTGTACTTCAATGAAAATAAAAGTGGATCACTGAAGCCCCATAGACTGTTGTTTTGATCAATTTCTGGTTCTGTGTTGAATAAACCAACACTGCTTGGATATATGGATGCATAGATCAGTAATGTGTAGTCAAATATCTAAAATGTTCAATATATGTATAGAACCTGAGGTATTTTCAATGGGTATTGCTCTTAAGTGGGCCTGTAATTCTCTAGTTATTCCTCATAGTCACTGACTTTCTCAAAATCACATTTTTACTTTGCTGTATTTTGAGTTCCTTGAGTTCAGCACCTTGAGGTGTCATTGTAACTTTTAGATCGAGAGCTGTGGTGTGAAGGTCACAACAGCGCTCCATTCAAACACCAAGTGACCCCACGGCACAATGGGAAAAGTGTGTAATCAGCAAATGTGTATGTGTGTGTGAGAGCGTGTGTGTCTGTGTGGCCCACTCAGGGACGGTTTGCTTTTTACACAAACACCCCCCTCCACCACCAACTCTTCCCCGCTCTCTCTCGGTGCCCCCTCTGGGAGGAGGCTAACAGCAAAAACTGAGAGGAGCTGAGGGGAGGGAGGGACGCCAGAGACAGAAGGGCAGAGGAAGACAGGAAGGGAGACAGACTTTCTACAAGACAGCGAGAGACAATCAGTGATACAGCTAAAAACTTATGTACACTGGATGATGATGGAGAGCTCTTTCTCATCAGTACCACAGATCGCACAATATGAAGTATCCTGTTGAACAATGAGCCGCTGACGATGCTTTCTTTCTGCTGGCATGATTGCAGTACACATGCATGATGGATATACTGTATGTAGTTTAATGTGTGAGCTTTTTGTTTTTGGCCATGCACTGTAGGAGTGAAGCCAGTACTCTACAGATTCTTTACGTGAGAAAGGTAGAGAAAGAAAGAGTCCCCTGAGAAAGCATAGAAACAGAGGAGAGACACTGCGGTATCACATATTGTTGTGCTACTGTGTTTTTCTGCTTGAAGGTCAATACACCAAGGGGTCTGGAGAAAACTTTTTGGGCCAGTGTTTAGCTTTCCTGTTCTACAGCACAGACAAATACCAGAGATAGAGATTTGTATACTTTTACTTGATGTTAACACTTCCCCTTAAACTATCCTGAGTGGTGGTCATCTATAGAGAATTATGAAGTAAGTGATCATGTTGTTTGTACATGTGAGATTATATCATTCCCAGTGTGTACTGTATGTAGGCTACGCATAGGTGGATGAATGCCAGGGCTGGGACGATACACCTATTGCCTGAGCCGATACTATCACAATACTTGGGCGCCGATTCAATAATGCAATTTTTCACTTTTTCAAAACTAGACCATGGGGAAAAGTTGAATTATATTCTTCTAGGGACTTTTACTTGGAAAATATCTCAATTAATCCAGTTAAAATGTTTAATTTTTAGCATGTATGTCATCAGAGATGTCCTGAAGTCAAAAATATCAGGATGAACCCCAAAAATTAGTGGTATTTTCTTTTTAATTTATAAGGGGCGTGTAATGTTTTATACTTATGGTGAATATAACCTGTCAATCTTATTTCTATATACTGTATGTATCTTGTGTATGCAATTCCCTTTGTTAACACTTTATTTCGAAAAACAGATGTAGTCACACGTGTATACTTCTGCTAACTATGTCAAGTCTGTCGCTAGCTCTCCCATCAGTTCTATTTTCTTTATGCATCCATGGTCAGCTCCATCGTCGCTGCTTGAATGCATTTAACATAAATGTCAGTATATGGCTCCACAGTTGTAGCGTCAGCCGATTTCACCACGGAGATGCGAGTGATGGCTGGCTTGACCGCACGTTACCACAATACGATAAAGTTACATGTCCATGACAGAGTTAGCATGCAGCATTAGCCCTGATGACTAGCTCTGCTTTGCCTGCAGTGTGTGACCAAAAATGTTTCCATACTTTACTGTATGTGTAGTGTTCAACAACTTTGGATTTAAAAGGTGAGGTTGCAGGTCATATCCAGTCGTATAGTTTTTCACTTTTTCATTTAGTCTCACGGAGGCCGGCTGGTTTGTTTGTTTTGGATGACGGATACGGAACGGATATGACGTATTACTCAGACTACAACAGTAAAAGTAGTGACTTCTTTCTACCGCCACATAGACTCAAATGAAGTAAATATATTGATTCTGGTGCAACACTGAAAGTAAGTTAAATAAAGTTGACTGAGACTGTGTGTGTTTTAGTATGTGGCTGCTCTGGCCTCCCTCGGGCTAGGGGTACCAGATGCACTGAGCTTCATCATCACAGCTAAAAATATCCACGCCACACACACACACACACACACACACCCCTGTAAACACAGAACACATTACCAACATGCCTCACTGATTAGCTCTCCATCTTCATTTATCTCGTATATTTTAAACAGTTTTCTATCTGCGGCTGCTCTCATCAGGGTCTGTCTCGCCCACCTATCTGATCTCGTCTCTCTCCCACGGTCTGTCTTTTGGTCTCTATCTGGGTTTTGCTCGGAGATAAGTTGTTCAGTGTTTGCATTCACGTATCCGTCTCTCTCAGGACTTCATTCCCTTTTCGGCCACAATCTCCCTCCAACATCTCGCTGGGTTTGTCAGTCAGTGTCAGTGTTTCTTTACTCACTGTTCAACTAAATTATTGCTGTGTCACTCTCATGTTTCACAGCAAGTAGGGCTTCAATAAATTAGATTATTTTCATGTTTTGTTTGCCAAAGATATTCAATTTACAATAGAAATACAATACAACAAATACTGACAAGCTGAATCAAAGCAATCAATACTTGGCATTTTTTGCTTGATAAATGACTGAAATGATCAAAAATGTTGCCATTCATTTTGGCCTTTTCAGCATAGGTGTACAACATAATATGGAACAACACACACACAGAATAATAGCACTGTCTAATAAACATCAATGAGCAGGGCTGCCAGTTTTTAGAGTGAGATCCTAAAGTCGCCAGTTTTATCAAATAAGGACTTCTTTGCTGGTGGTTTTATTTGGCGTTGTGGCAAAACTGAGACAAGCCGCAATCTGGAAAAGGGTCAGTCTGGCAGGATGCTTTTCATCTTGTAATCATACATACAAGACAAAAAGCTACAGACTTAACAGCCAACACCCTTATTTTTATATTCACCAGTAAACACCCTTATGTCATTTTCCACCAATCAGGTTCTATCTGGATGTGCCAAAACAGGATACATCCAGTTATCCAACCCCTGTACGCCTGTTCTTCTGTGTGAGGGACTTTTAGCAGGGTCGGGTATTAAATACTTGACGAATCTCTCTTTAAGGTAACAGGTAAAACATGTGTGATTAAATATTTCAATGGATACACCTAATTTGCTGCATTTATGGCATTTTTATACACCAAATTGGGTCTTGCTGTAAAGGTGAGGATGATTTCAATTTGATACTCTGATCATTCAGGGTGGTCTTTTCCTGGGATTATCCTCCCATTGGCTCAGTTAGGTTTTGGCTGACTCCTGCCTCTTCCACACTGCGGCTTTGTTACCTCTCTAAAAATCCCCCTACAACCGCAGCAAAGCTATCTGTAGCACAGTAACAGAACAATACTTCATCTGAGATGGAAGACTGCTAAAGATGTTTGACTGAGCTCTATTCACGGTGTGTACAATTCATTTATCTGATAGCTTTAACGGAGCACTTCTCAAGCATGCATGCTAAGTCAACAACATTTCCCCATCAACACTGTTTTGGACAGGTGCCATCACAGTGTCAAGGGCTTAGCGTTGCCCACGACAACAGTGATTAGTGGCTTGAAATCAAACAACCCCATCTGTGTTTTTTCTTCTGCACAATGGCTCAATGACTCTAGCTGAGTGCCCATCACCTTATGTCAACCTTCACGTTATTTCCAGCCTTCACAAGATGCGGAGAAAAAGCAGGAGCATCAGCGTGCTGGGGCACACACAGGCTGTGACTCCTCACTTTTCTTTCTTTTTCTTTTTTTTGTAAGCACTGTTGTTGCTTGAGGGGAAATTATAGAAGAGAGGTAGAATAAAGGAAAGGGTAGGAGATGAGAAAAAGAAGAGAGATGAAAGGAAAGCAGAGGACAGGAGACAAGGAGAAAAGAGGAAATGAGACTAAATGAAAAAAGGGACTGAAGGGGAGGAGAGATGAAAGGAAATGAGAAAAATGGAGAGGAAGACAGAAGGCAACAGAGATGAGAGGAGAAAGAAAAAAGCAACAGACAAGAAGGGCAGCTTTGATAACGCAGCAGGAGGCCCAGCAGGTAGAAACTACCTCCAATGTTGTCTTAATCACCTCTTACACTTCCTGTACCCCCCCCCCCCCCCCCACACACACACACACACACACACACACACTTGTTAGCATGCTAAAACTTGTACTGAAAGAAAAGGGCATTAAGATAAGAGAGAAAGAAGAGGGAGATTTTAGCAGAAATATGCAAAGGAGGAGATAGAGCAATGTCGAGCAAGAGGATGCTTCAGTGTTTTCCACAAGCAGCTGCAACTAGATGAGCAATTACATCACAGCAACGGTTACCATGTAATTTCTACTGTAAATGTGGGATTGTCTCCTGAACAGGACTATCATACGGATGTTGGCCTTGTAGTCACTCAGAAATCTCAACATGTCCACATATCAATGTAGAAATGAGCAGGAAAAAAATACATTTTCGCTCATGTTAGTCAGTCTGAAAGTTAACCAAAGCTATAAGTTAACCATCTCTACCTAACATTCATACGATTTTGTCAACTAACTGATTAGTTGATTTAATCAAAAGATCTGTAAAACTGAGTCCCACAAAAGCACCACTTTAAATGTTGCGTTCACCAGATGATTTGCTTATAAATTTCTTCAAATTAAGTCATTCAAAATGAAAAAAAAGCATAAAAAAGGACTAATTGACGAAAGAAATCTTTAAGACTAACTAAGCCATATAGCATACAGGCATCAGTGGCATCAAACTTCTCATCTAATTCTTGGCAAGAAAACAAATGAGTGCATTTCCCAAAATGAAAACAGATTCCTTTAAGGTGGACGTCTCAGTTTGATTTGACACTGTGCTGACGGAAAGGGTGTTTTTTGTGTTTCTTTGTGTGTGTCTGGTAAGGACATGCAGTCCTATGGGACCCTCCAACACAGTGATTCGGTTCCAGTACTGCTCCAAATAATACCAACACACTGACAAGCTTCTCTCTCTCACACACACACACACACACACACACACACACACACACGTATATAGAGCAGCATGTACTGTAGGTGGAGGAGGATGCTGTTGATGGCAAATCCTTAAAATCCATCAATGTTTTGGCTCTGGAGGCTTTGTGTGGTTAGGGATGTGTAGGTGTGTGTGTGTGTGTGTGTGTGTGTGTGTGTGTGTGTGTGTGTGTGTTCCGTTTCAGTTCGGTGAGCTCAAAAGGCACATCTTGTATCTAGGGATTCAGTGTGTGTGTGTGTGTGTGTGTGTGTGTGTGTGTGTGTGTGTGTGTGTGCCCACTCTGTTCACTGTTTTTCAACAAAATGTAATATACTGTTGCTCTGGTGATAAACTAATGAGGGTCCAAGTAAATAAAGACACCTTTAATTAAAATACATGTAACTTTTTTCAACAATGAGCACCTTTATCTCTATTTTGCAGAAGTTTTGCAGAAGACAGAAAGAATCCTCCGTAAACTTCTAAATCCAAAGCCTTAATCCAGCATTTATTAGCACAGTTGGGTACACTTGGCAGTTTGAACGCCTGCCTCTTCAAACACTATTTAATATGCATGGTGAAACTCATAGAAGAATGCAGGCAAATTGAAAGTTTTAGAGGCCCAAGTCATAGGTATAATTTCTGATCAAAATAAGAGCAGTGCAAACCTTCATCATCCTAACAGACCTTTGAACATGATGACCCCCCAGATCACTCTGAATACCATACAATGAGCGTTTCTATCTACACATATCTACAAGTCTGCCATGTTGCACCGTTACGTTTAGGGATGCTAATTTTGAAAAATCTTCTTAACCGATAGCCAACCCTCATTAATCGATAAACTGTTAACCAACAAGTTTTGTGCCTCATACGCAGCGGTGCGCCAGCTGCAGTATATGAGCACAACAGACAACTGAGTCAACAGTTCACCGTCCAAGAGCATTCGCAACCACGGTGCTGCACGGCTGCTAGCGTAACTTCAATGAGTTTCCGGCAGACTGTGTGTGTGTGGTGGCGGTGAGTGTGGGTTTGTCGGTGGTGTTATAACTGTGAACGTAGCTGTAGCAGACAGTGTTTGAACAGTTCATTCTCAGTGAATAAATGCTACGAGGTTAAAAGCTACAACTCCTTAGCTGGAAGTCCCAAGCCAACTTCCTGTATTTGCACCGGCTCTCTCTTAAGGTTGACCAGCCTTTAAGTGCCTTTTTCTCAGCATTTTAATTAATTGTTATTAGTCCTTTTAACCATTTAACTGATAGCATTAATCTGTTGAAATGCTTAATGTCAGTTACCAGTAAAAAGGTTCATTATTAACAACCCTAGTCGTGTTTCTACAGTAGCCCAGAATAGACAAACCAAACACTGTTAATGTTGACTGCTTGGGTTGGAGTCAATAACGTCTCTCACTCTTGTCACCGCCGCTCTCTCTCTCTCTTGCTTCACCACTCACTTCCCACTACGCTCACACTACACGCTGGCTCTGCACCAACTGGCTCTAGAATGGGCCATTCACGTTTTCGCGTTGGCCACCGTAGCTCTCCACGAGAGAGGCTTCAGTTGGTTGCAATCTCCTCACCTCCCCGCTAGAGACCACCAGATACTACACACTGGACCTTTAAGTTGTTCAACTGTACTCATTTACTTTGTCCCGTTGATGCACCACTGCTCATTTTAGCCATTACTGCCGAACTTCAACTCGGCGAGTCTGCGACATGCCACAAGTCCATTTAACTTATACAGAAATTAGCCTGATACAGTGGTCGTTATGGCAACAGTACATATAAAAATGGGCGACACTCCAACCATCCTGCTACATTGATTTGAATCAGAATGTCTGTTCTACTCCTGTTCTATTTCTATGCCTTGAAAACGTTACTGATTATTTTTAAAACAGATTTTCAGTGTTGCATATGTTTTAGAATATTTTTAGATACCATACTGCACCCTGTTTTACAGGATATACAATAGTTTCTATTTAAAGCACTGTTTCAAGGCAGTTTTCTATAATGGCTGATAATAGGTGAGCAGGGAGGAATTCACAGTTTCCCTTAATGACACTTCATTGAGTTACACAGATGCAGCAGTGACCTGCTGTGACACCTCCTGAGTTAACCACCGCTACAGATTTAGTTTATTTATAGCATCTACAAATGACACAAACACAGGGGAGAAGAGGAGAACACAGAAACTTGCTTCAAAGTTTCTGATTCTGCTTTTAGATGTTTTTTTTTTTTTTTTTTTCCTGCAAGTGAAACTTGAAAGTGATCTGCCAGTAGAGCGATAACATGACTCTGAATATCTGTGAATAATCTTGATGTGTGTGAATATGAGACATAATCTGGCCCTAAGCTTCTCTGCGGTGCTGTGTCATCTTAGAGTCACTCACACAGTCCTTAGGCAGTAATCCAAGAAGTGATACGACGTCGGGACAACGGGGTTGTGATGAGCCTGTTGGCTTCTCATTTCAGGTTACACCATCTGGTTACACACATTCATGTCCTTCATATCTATCCTTGTTGACCACTGAGCAGCTCCTGAGGCTTAAGAAACAGACTCATGTTTATGGTTGTGTTTGGACCAAATAAGCCTTATTCCGAAACTAGGAGCCCTATGAGGAAGTCATTGCATTGCAACCGCAGAGACCAGGGTCTAAATTACAAGTACATTTCCCAGGGCCTTTTTAAAAGGTTGGGGGGTAGTGGTTGGGATGCACGGTGGTGCAGTGGTTAGCACTGTCGGACCACTATAAAGAGGGTCACAGGTTCGGATCCAGCTTCGGGCCCTTCTGTGTGGAGTTTGCATGTTATCCCCAGGTTCCTCCCACAGTCCAAAGACATGCAGGAACCTTTTGAGGAACTCACTGTGTTGTGACCACTGGGACCACTGTCATCAATTTAGGTTAATTGATGACTCTAAATTGCCCGTAGGTGTGAATGTGGGCGTGAATGGTTGTCTGTCTCGATGTGCCCTGCGATGGACTGATGACCTGTCCAGGGTGAACCCCGCCTTCGCTCAATGCCAGCTGGGATCGGCTCCAGCCCCCCGCAACCCCAAACGGGATAAGCGCTTACAGATGGATGGATGGTGTGGGGTAGTACTTTCTGGAAATACAAGCACTTTAGAGGTGGAGTTTGTTGGGGTGATTGTCACTGACTGGTAAAACACACACAGTGCTGCTGCTTCAATTTGTGTACCGCTTCATACATAAAGAAGGAGGTACTCTATTTCATCCATTACATCAAAAGTACATTAATAATATGTAGCAGTAAATGTCATCGCAGTGAAACAAAACCTGTGGTTTATTTTTGTTCTGTCAAAGTTAACACGGTAATAACTCATTAACGCAAATTCGTTTTAACGCCACTAATTTCTTTAACATATTTACGCAACAATCTTTTGGAGGTTGTTGTAGGTTCAGTTTTAAAGCTATAGTGAAGATAATAAGAAAACCAAAGGAATCCACTGATACCAAACATTTTGGCAATGAAAAAACTGTTTCTGCCATTTTCAAAGGGGTCCCTTAAACACTGACTCAAGATATATTAATGAAAATGGGTTTTATTGCTACCACGAGTCTCCCCTTTACAGACATGCCCACTTTATGATAATCACATGCAGTTTGGGACAAGTCATAGTCAAGTCAGCACACTGACACACTTTTTATTCTAAATGCAGAACCTGTGAGGGTTTCTAGACAATATCTGTCAATGTCTTGTGCTGTTAATTGATTTCCAATAATAAATATATACATACATTTGCATAAAACAACATATTTGTCCACTCCCATGTTGATGAGTGTTAAATACTTTGCAGTTAATCCTGATCATCTGTGGATGATCATGCAATTAATCGCAATTGAATATTTTAATTGACTGACAGCTCTAGTTTATTTTTTTTCTCCAATGTGATTTCTAGATGAAACCGGCTCAACACGCTGGACTGCAGGCAGCAGAGTATGTTTACCAGAACTACCACCAGCAACCCTCGTCCCATGTCATGTTACTTTTTTCATATGTCAGTGGAATTATTTGCCTAATGTTTGAGGCTCTTTAGACCACTATGGACTCGCAGACAACAACGGGCTGAAGAAACCTTTCAGTTCCTTGAAGAGTAGTCCTGGGACAAAAATTACCAGGAACTTCTGGGTGGAAACAGCTATAGATTCAAACCAGCATCCAGCTTATGTCTCTATGCTTTGTAGCCTTACTGCCACAGAACACATTCCCTCAACATTCATATATCTTATAGAAATAAAACACAGCCAATCTAAGTCTATTCCCCAGACATCCTTTGAGAATGTGGAACACATCTCAGGTATATTTCACCTACACAAAACTGCCACACTTGTCAACATGTATTTAAAATGACTTAACATCGACTTCCAGACCTGCAACAAATCCTGATTTCCTTCCTCATTATATTATCGTAGTTGCTGTACCTGCTGTCATGTAATGTATGCTAAAGCATGTAGTGATGATCCACCAGGGACAAATGGGATGAGTTTATATGCATATATTCTGAACCAAAATGTCAATTTCCCACCCATTCACTCATCCTGCAGCTACTTATTTCAATGAATACAGATGGAGCATTTCCCAACAAGCATAGGGTGAAAAGGCAGGGAAGAGCTGGCATGAGGAAGCAACCGATAATGGATACATCATAATGGGCCGAACAGACCTGTCTAAATTAAAAAGTCCCTCAGATGTGGCCAACAAATGCACTGTAGCCTTCTTTTGCCTTAATATGGAGGACATGAACGATGTGTTCTTTGCAGCGTGCAGTATTCCATACACCATTACATTCATATGTATTTATAAAAGGTTATTAACCTGTTACACTATTTGCCAGTTATCCATCATGGGTTAACTCATAATGCAATCTTGAGCAGCATGAAAGTTGTACCTTTTGCAACAGATCTCTTACAAAAAGTTCTTCCTCATTTTTCGTGGGTTCTCCTACAAATGTCAAGCAACACGTGTTGCAAGTTCATTTATCGGTACATAATTAATTACTAATTAATATTGTACAGTATATTGTAATTTTAGTCATATATTGTTTTTCTTCATAATTTTACAATGTCTGGGGCCAATGTTGATATTCTCAACAACCTCAACTTTTTCCGCTGTCATTATGCCTTTACATTTCCTGTGTTATTTTAACCGCTTGCTAAATTGTTAGCCGCTTTGGCTTCTCGATTCACACAGTAACATTAATATGTTAAAATAATACCCCATTTGAAGGAACCAACACACATGAATTCATTTTGCGGGACGTTACAAGAATTACAATGCATTACTTTTCATAGGTACAGCTACAGGTACTTTACTTTACTTATTACTGTTACTTACTTATTTTATTCTATCTTATTCTTATTCTTCTCTGAATTTTCTTCATTGCACCTTCTCTTTTACTTTTTACTATACTGTATTTTATCTGTACTGTGTTGATGCTGCTATGACACCTGAATTTCCCTCCGGGGATTAATAAAGGTTCATCTCTCTCTCTTATCTTACAGTAAAACAGTTTATGAGAACAGCCTGAATATGGATAAATCAGAAAGTTATGCAATATTATGTTTGCCTTAGCTAACTACAGTAGCTTGCTCACTCATAGCTCACATTAGCTTGTTAACTTGTCCGATCATCATTTTAGTCATCAACTGCAGCTCTGGTAGACATAAGGTGCTAAAATGATCATTTGACATGCTGAAATCTAATGTTTTTAGGTAGCCACAGGCATTTTATTAGTGTTTCAGCCCTTGGCTGCTTGTTGTGGCGCCGACTGTTTTCACCTCTGCTGGTTTTAAAATGATGAAACTTTGTGCTCTGCCTCTATAGATTGACCTGGTACACTATTTACCAGTTATCTATTTGTGTTAACTCACTCTTGAGCATCATGAAGCTTGTATCTGTTGTTATTTTGCGTTGCTGTTGACTGTTCGAGGCACCACAGTTCTACCTGTGAGCAATGCAGAGGAATCATAAAAAAAGGAAACTATTTTCAAAACCACGGTTTCCAATCAGAGTACCAGCCCAGCCCTTGTAATGTTTCATAGCTTAATAAAGAATAAAACTGAAAAACAACAACACAATATTGTCGCAGTAAACCCAGCCAGCATTCAGAACAACGGCCACATCTGTCTATCAGTTTATTACGACGCTTATGAGCGCAAATAACCGGGGGGCTGTTCAAATCAGAGGGAGAGCCACATAACAATGCGAGGGAGACATTTTTCCACCAGACACCGATGTCCCAGCTCATATTGCATATGCAGCAGCACATGCCAGGTTGGATTGTACTTGCTGGCTGTGTGAGTCAGTGGGGGTGATTCATTGACACAGTGACAGCTTAGGGAGCATGTTAAGTTAGAAACCAGCAGACTGTTCGACATTGTCTCTGTGTGTGTGACTGTAGTAATGCGATTGGGCGTGTGAATAAGTGTGTGTGTCTCATACTGCTATGCAGATTGTCTGTTACGGTACAAGTGTATTGTGTGTGTGTGTGTGTGTGTGTGTACTCCACACACCAGTTATGTGTGTTTATGTGTGTGCGTCTGTGTGAGTAAATCTGTCTCCTGGTCCTCCCCACAGCTTGTGAAGAGGATGAAAAAGATTTAATACCTCTGCCAAGGTGATGCCCTGCAGTGCTGCCTGTCTTACACACACATGCACACACACACACTCGGGGGATTAGTTATCCTCCTCCGGTGGCAAAGTACAACAGTCCACTGGCATGTCCAGGAGCTCCGGACTCTAGACACACATGTGGAGACACACAGAGACAGAATCCATGCCCAGCTACTAACCTCTAACACACAACCACACACTGGAGGAAAAAAAACACACATTTTGACAGACATTTCCAGCCCGTGTGCTCAACACACACACACATTCACACCTCTCCCTGTCTACCTACTCTCTTTTCAACCTCAGGGCATTCCCTCCATAACCGACATTGCCACATTTTCCTCTTCTTTCTCTCTTCACTCCACTCATATTCTCCTCCTTTTGCCCAGATCTCTCCTTCTCTTGTTATATTCTCCTCTTGCACCATTTCTCTGGGCAGGTTCCCACTTTTTTTTTTTTTTCTCATCGCACATTTCTCTTTTTGTCCACATATTTAATCATTTAATCTACAACATGGTCAAAGAAAGATAAAGAGGAGAAGTTGCCAAGAAGAAGAAGAAGAAGATATTCCTTTATTAGTCCCATGAGGGGAAATTCAATTTTTTCACTCTGTTGTTAACTTATACACGGTACATGCAGACCCGAACACACACATGCACAAACATGCAACAATGGAGAGATGTCAGAGTGATGGGGCTGCTCCTGACAAGCGCCCTGAGCAGTTGGGGGTTTGGTGCCTTGCTCAGGGGCACCTCGGCAGTGCCCAAGAGGTAAACTGGCACCTCTCCAGCTACCAGTTCACACTCAGTTCTTGGTCATGTCGGGACTTGAACCGGTGACCCTCCGATTCCCAAGCCAACTCCCTACAGACTGAGCTCATAAGCTGTGAGAATCTGAATAAGGTGCTCAGTGATCTTGTGTCTCTGTTATCCTATCAAAGTTACATCAGGCTAAAGCTGCTCCACAGGGGGTTTACATGATTGCTCCCCAAAGTGGCAACACAGCAGAACTACTTCACTCTGTTTCTGTCCATATGACACCCAAAATGTAATTTAGGCAAATAGGGAATCTCACTAAGTGGCATTTTACAGCAGCATTAAAGGAACTACTTAGTTCTTTGGTAGATATTAAAGTGTGCAATACGAATCTTTCCATCCCAGTCTTACTGCATAATCCACACACTTCACTGTTCACAGCTGCGACGAAAACATAGTAAAGTCTGTAAATTATCCAGAATAACAAGCTGACTGTTTCTGGAAAAAAAGATGCTGCTGCTAATTGTTTTAATTATATTTTTATTTAAGTGCAGAGGTGGAAATATCACAGATAAATATGTCAAAACAGGGACAAATGCACCTTAAACAATCTGCCAGTAAATATGATCATTGTAATGTGGATGAATCAACCCGCTGAAATGTTAAAAATGTTTATGAATCCAGTTAAAATTTTGCTATATTTTTCATCTAACTATAAAGCGAGGAATCTATCCGTCTTTCAGTATGCCCTTCGCGTATCTCAACAAGTGCTCATCCGAGGGATTGCAGCATTTGATGTGGTGCATTTTGGCCAGATGGTGGAACAATAACAATGCACTCTACATTTCCTAACTTTTAAACCATAAAACTTAAAAACAAAATTGTTATTGGGTCCAGATGAATCTATCCAAATAAGCTGCACACATTTAAATCTAGATGTATTTATTGTCATTTTGAATGGTGTCCAAGTCAGATTATTTGCTCAACACATTTTGAGCAATCGTCACAAAATTTGGTACAGAGCATCTCTGGATCAAGCTGGAAAAAGCTGCTTTTTGGATTATTGATGCTCCATACAATTTTGTTATAGTTGGCCCTCACCGTTAGCTCAAATGCAGTGGTCAGGGCTTATAATACAAAAAAAGTCTGAACTAAATGTATGGTTACATGTCCGCAACACTACACGCAGCACCGTAGCTGCTAACGCTCCCGGACGGTGAACTGTGGACAGTGAAGGCAACATCGTGGCTGCTCCAGTAGCTCTCCTGACGGTGAACTGTGGACAGTGAAGGCAACATCGTGGCTGCTACAGTAGCTCTCCTGACAGTTAACTGTTAACTCAATTGTCTGTTGTGCTCATAAACTGCAGCTGGCACACCGCTGCATGCGAGGCACAAATCTTGTCGGTTAACCGTTAATAATTGGTTAACGAGGGTCAGTTACCTGCTCAGAAAATGTTTCTAAATTAGCATCCCTATTTGTGCAATTCCGACTCTATTTGGTGGAAATGTGTTGATACGATGTCTGAGTGTCCATGACAAATTCGGTTCCATTTGGCCAATAGGTGGCACTGTAGCAGCATCACCTAACTAGAAAGGAAGTATTCTCTGTCTGTTTGTCAGTGTATGTATATATATATATATATATGACCGCCCTTCGCATATCTCAAGAACTGTTCATCTAATAAACTTCACACTTTGTGGGCACAAGTAGCCATAATTCGGTTCTCAGCAACCCTGCAAGCAGAAGTATTGGGGGCTAAGCAATCAGCTCGCTGTGGACGGGCACGCAATCCGACACAGACACTGCACAAGTTATCCTGTAATGATGCAACTTGGGTAAAAAGGGAAAAACACACCTATAATTATGAGACACAGGCTAACAGCCAGCAGGCTACTTTGTGCAGTGATGATGCCACCTTAAGACATATTTCCATGTCTCAAGTGTAACTTTGTAATGCTGTAATAACAGTGATTAAGACAGACAGGTAGCGTCATTAGTTAGCTGTCCCCAGCAGGTACCCAGACAGGCCTGCGGATCTCTCCACTGTCTGGATTTTAAAGTAACTCTTCCATAAACCTCTTTCTCCGTCTCTCCTCTTCCCTGCCGGAGGATGAGCAACTCTCCTGTGAGGAAATCCTTTAATCTTGACCCATGGTGGAGTGACGACCCGCCGACACACACTGCCTATCTGTGTAACAGCGACCTTATGCATGTGCTCCAGTGTGTGCGTGGGTGTGTGTGTGTGTGTGAGAGAGAGAGAAGGAGAGAGGGAGAGGGGGAGAGAGAGAGAGAGAGAGAGAGAGAGATACCCATTTTAGGCAGGAAACTACATTTGATTTGGATGCAGGGAAACTGAGAGCCTCAGATGCTGAAATGCGATTGTGTCATATCCCTCCACATCACTTTAAACACCACCAGTGTATCAATATTCAATACACGCATGCATAAAACATCATGAAAATACAACAAAATACATATGACCAGTCCCCAAATACACAGACACAAGCAGACATGAATGTAGAAACACAAACAAGCCAACAGGCCCAAAACAGAGCAGAGGAGAAATGAGGGGACAAATCAGTGAAACGGAAGGAGGGTGGGAGGACGAAAGAGTGAAAGAACGGGTTAGAAACAGTCTTTTTCTTCTGCGGGCTGACAGGCTGCCAACACAGATGAACACACTCTCTCTCCTTCTGCTGCCTTTCTTTTCTTTCCTCTCCCTCCGTTTCATCATTTCTCTTCACTTTGGTCTCTGCTTCTCATTGCTCTCTCGTCGCTGTGTTCCTGTTTTGCGCCATTCTCTCCTTGATTTTCCTCTTCTTTCACATCTTCTCTTCCCCAATTTTTATTTTTATTCTCTTCCTCAGTCTTTCCTGCCTTTTTCTTTCCTTCCTTTCCTTTTGTAATTACCATTCTGTATGCACTAGGGCAGGGACGATGCACCTATCTCCTCATTCGATACTATCACGAAACTTGGGTGCTGATTTGATATGATTTTTAAGTATCGCGATTCTACATCTATTGCGATTCAATACTACGATTTACTGCAATATTTGGGAAAAAGTTCAATCACACACTTCAAGGGACTTTTCAGAGATGTCCTGAAACCAGTCAAATATATCAGTCATTGCCAGGCATTGTTTATAATAAATATTATTAATTTCCCCCACAAATTAGTGGGATTTTCTTTTTCATTTCTAATGTTTTATTCTTCTGGTGAATATAATCCAATCAATCTTACACTGAATAAAAATATAAACACAACACTTTTGTTTTTGCTCCCATTTTTTATGTGCTGAAGTCAAACATCTAAGACTTTTTCTATGTACACAAAAGGCCTATTTCTCTCAAATATTGTTCACAAATTTGTCTAAATCTGTGTTAGTGAGCACTTCTCCTTTGCCAAAATAATCCATCCACCTCACAGGTGTGGGGTATCAGGATGCTGATTAGACAGCATGATTATTGCACAGGTGTGCCTTAGACTGGCCACAATAAAAGTCCACTCAAAAATGTGCAGTTTTATCTGAGACACTTACAGCATTAGGCACTGAACGGGGGTCAGAAAACACACCAGCATCTGGTCTGACCACCATTTGCCTCACACAGTGCAGCACATTTTCTTTGCATAGAGTTGATCAGGTTGTTGGCCTGCTGAATGTTGGACCACTCCTCTTTAGTGACTGTGCAAAGTTGCTGGATATCGGCAGGAACTGTAACACTCTGTTGTAAAGCTCTGCTTTCCTGCAATGTGTGAAGTGTTTCCATACTTTACAGCATTGTAGTGTTTACCACGTTGGATTTAAAATGTGAGGGTGCAGGTCGTATCCATGCGGACCCATTTTCTGCTCTGTTGTTTCTGCTCACTACCGTTTCTTTTGGTTGACGGATACAGAACGGATATGATATCCCATTACTCAGACTACAACAATAAAAGTGGTAACTTCCTTCAACCTCTGCATAGACTCAAATGAAGCAGATATATTGATTCTGGCATTAAAAAATTTCATTACAAAATCGTAATAAAAAAAAACGTGATACATATGTGAATCATTTGTTTTCCCACCCCTTGTATACATCTTGTTCTCTCAGCTCTTTGTTTCTCATCCCTTATTTTTTCCAGTACATTTTATTTTCTCCTCATCCTTTCCTTCTTTGCTCTGTGCAACAAAATAGAAACCTACTGATCTTATTTATAAATACTTATTTACATACATAGTGTGTGTTTTAATATAATTCACCTCAAACACCGGTATGCTGTCTGATAATAACAGCTAAGAAATCCCATAACCTACTTTGTTGTGTGTGTGTGTGTGTGTGTGTGTGTGTGTGTGTGTGTGTGTGTGTGTGTGTGTGTGTGTGTGTGTGTGTTTGTGTACTAGGTGAATGATGAATTAGGCTGACTTTGGCCTGCCATCTTTTAACCACAATTAGAAAGCTTTTCTGACAGACTGTCAGACTCAAGGCTAGAAAACACACAAACACACACACGTCTGGAGGCACCCAGCAGCTAACAGACAGACACATGGAAGAATGACGTATGAGCACACACCATCTCCAACCCACACACACACACACACACACACACACACACACACACACACACACACACACACACAATGTGATGCATGACCATCATTACCCGTGCTCCTCCCTTGACAGCTGTTCCCTCAGCAGCGCGCCCTGCGATGGTACTCCACTACCTACTCATACACACACATAAAAATCTCACCACCCCTCTGAGACTACAGGCACAACATGTGAATCACTAGGGAGGTCAAAAGTACACACACACTCACACTCATGCACACACACATATCTACGAGAAATGTCTGTCATCCAGCAGCAACAGAAAAACAGGTAGAAGTCTGCGGTGATAGCCTCGTATCCTGCAGCCATCTTCCTCGACAGCTACGGTGTGAGGTACTCGCACTTCACCCTGTTACCTCCATGACTTTGATCACTTGACTTGCAATGCAGTTCAAATGGAGTGACGTGCAAGTGAATCAATGGCACCGCACGATAGAGCAGAAAGCCTTCAGGGCAAGAGTCACAGTCATTGTCTTTCTTTTTTAAAAAGAGAATTATTATGATTTTGAATGTGCCAAGCTCACTCTGAACCATTTGAAGGTAAATTAAAAAGGAATTGAAACAGACCACTATAGTATAATTTGATGTTTTGTTTTTTTTTTTTCACATGTCAAACCAAATTAAATGATAACATTTTAAAAACATTTTCTGCCCAACAATGTACCACCCACATGAACAATCATGCCTGGCTAAATAAAGTGTTAGTTCACTGTTTATCTTCCAGCTGATACTCAGGAAATGTGTCAGTTGAACTCATTTTGTTAGGGAAAAAAAGTAAATTAAAAAGGCAGAGTGTGTAGCCATTGCAGGTCTGAAAAGTGAAGCGAATACAGAAGTGCCTCAAACTTACATTCTTTCTAACAGCCAGCAGGGGGCGACTCCTCTGGTTGCAAAAAGATTGTGTAGAAGTCTGAGAAAATGAGTCTATTTCTCACTTGATTTATTACCTCAGTAAACATTGTAAACATGAATTTATGGAACTCGATCGCTAGTTTAAAGTCTTCAATACAGCATGATGTCCATTTAGTAAAAATAGACCATAAAGCAGGGTATGCTTTAGGGCGTGGCTACCTTGTGATTGACAGGTCGCTACCACGGCACTGTACAGTCTGATTGTCCGTGTTTACGTCTTACAACTTTCACACTTTCACAGTGTGTTTTCGGTTCATGAAAGTTAATTATATATTTTAAAGTCTGAAAATGTCTTATTCAGCGTGGGTTGTTCTTCGCTCCACCTTCTCATGTCACTTGTGCAAAAAAAACAAGATGGCAACGGCTAAAATGCCAAACTCAAGGCTTCAAAACGTCAGTCCATAAACCTATGGGTGAGGTCATGGTGACTATGTCCACTTCTTATATACAGTAAGAAAAGATAAGATAAGATGAACCTTAATTAATCCCCGGAGGGAAATTCGGGGTACACCCTATGTGTAATATTTTGGGAGATCTATTAACAGAAATTGAATATAATATTGATAAATATGTTTTCATTAGTGTAGAGGATAATTACCTGAAACTCAGAATAATATAAGAAATAGAGGGGTACTCAGTTGGTTGCATCCTGCAACCGCACCACTAGATGCTGCCAGATCCTACATACAGTACCTTCAAAGTATTGCTAACTTGTATAAGCTCACACACACAAACTGGTATATGTTAAAAGCATTATGTAATACTATTTCTACTGGCACCAATCTCTTTCTATGCACAGAAACAGCAGAATGCAACCTAAAAAAAAAAAGTGTTTTCTCGTCTGGTCATAAATTTCAACTACTAAGTGCTCTTTTATTTTTCTACATTAACTTGGAGCGGGAGTGAAAAAGAGAGGTTGAGTACAAAGTGATACTGCCAAACTGGAACAATCAGAGGAGCTGCTCTGCCAAGTAAACGACAGAAGGGTAGAAAAGAAGAAGCACTTGTCCTCACTTTCACCCTGGCTAATATCACTCGCACGATTCTTGAGTGTATCTCTGGACTTTTTCTCTCTCACTTAATCTCATTCTCCCTTCCTTCCGTTCCTCGCGGTCCTTCTTCCTTTTGCTCTCTCCTCACTTTATCCTCTTCTTCATCTTCCCGTCTGAGTCGCTTCCTCCTGCAGTTTCACATACTTTAGTCAAATAGTTTACAAATCACTGAGTTTCTACAAAAGCACCAACACTGACATACATTTATAGTTTTGCAGCTTTATGCCACACAGAGAGATACCATGCTACGATGATGTGACTAAGGTATATGATTCTGCTCATCTGCAACAGTCCTCGACAATATGGATCGACAAAATAAATAATATGATTTAAAGAAGAGTTGAATGCAACTCTATCAGAAGACAATGTGAGCTTTTGATCTTAGTTCAGTAAGAAAGCAAGTAAGAAATACCTCCAATGAAAAGCCACAAAGTGCTTCTGAATGACAGAAACAGAAACACATGAAGAAAACTTAGAGGAACAAAGTGTAGGATTTGGTGGCATCTAGTGGTGACGTTGCAGATTGCATCCAACTAAAGCTTCTACTGTGTGCCAAGTGTGTAAGAGAACCACAGCTGCCAACGCAAAGACACAAATGTCCCAGTACAGAGCCAGTGTTTGGGGGCTAGAGGACCTTTGGCCGATTGTTTGGTCCAGTTTCTTTGAGCCCAAGATGGCATCCTCAATGTATTGTTTTGTCCACACCTCAAAAATATTCAGTTTACTACCTTAGCTGTAAAGAAACCAGAACATTTTTTTTTCATTAAAAACAAAGACTCAAACCGACCAACTGATTATCAAAATAGTTAGCGATTAATTTAATTAGTTGACAACTAATCGATTAATCGTTACAACTCTAATCAGAAATGTGACTGCAAATGTTCTGTGTAATGAAATACACGTATAACAATGTTTAATGGACATTCTGAAGGATTTTGTGTATTATGCAATCAGTAAACAAATTCCCATGCATGCCTCAACCCTAATATTCACTTCAATACGTATACGATCATAACTGCATTCAAAACGGTATGCATCACATTAAAACCTCTTCAACAAGACTGAAAGAAATCTCTGAATGAATTATTGTTTCTGAAACACAATAAAATAAAATTCATAAAGCAGACTATAAAAGAAATTAAAAACTGCTAATGACTCAATTTCCAGCTGTTTTAAAGTTGATATAGACCCATTTTCCATACAGTTGATATGGTTTTATCTTTCTGGAGGCTCCTGGGTGTCATAAATTAAAGTTACTGATTGAAAAAAATGTAAATGTTTGGACATGAAAAGCTTTATTTGATAAGCCTACAGTCTCTATATCAGCCTCCCCTGCACTCCTGTACAGCTCTCATTTAAAACATTCTGCACTAAAGTGGGTCACGACCGCTGTCTGAGGTGCTGATCCTGGGACCACCAGGGATGCGGGAGCTGTCCGTGGTGCTCACCAGTGTTCACACTGCTGGGGCAGCATCACTGCTGATGGCCAACACAAGGCTCCAGTTAATTTTCCTGTCATTGTTCCCATCTGTTCCTGTGAACTGAGTCTCGACACCACATTGTCAATTAACATCTGCCTGTCTGTTTGCTGTTTTACCGTCAGATTATGTCTTGTATATCTTAAAGTCTGGCCAGTTTAACATAGTTTACCTTTGTCTTTTGTCTGGATTCTTTCCTGCAGCATAGAGCTTCTTAGGGATCGGTTTTTCTTTCTTTGATTTAGTGCTTATGACAGTCACAGGTATACTTAGAAATAATTTAATCGCTAGCTGGCTGCATTGTGCACACTTTTCAGAATAGAGAGTTTTATGAGCAGCATTTGCATTAGATTATTATGCATTTCTAAAAATATAGGAATTGCGAGGCCTTCCCACCTCAAGAGCCGCTGGGATACATTTTACAACCCTGGATGAAACCATATCATCCACCCCATTCGCCTGTTATCAGGCCGTTAAATGTGTGTTATCAGTCGCTATGAGCCGAATACAGCATAGAGCTTGTGAAACTTAAAACATGCTCTAACACATTGTAAACATGCATGAAATGTCTTGAACATACACAAAAGTTCAGTTTTAAGCAAAAATAAAACACTTAGTTAAGTTCAGGGGAAAACACTGTGTTCTTGGCTAAAATAACTACATTTCAAAATTTAAGTAAAACTTAAACACAAAGATCACTACACACTGGTGGTTTTACGCAGGTTGCAAATACTGGTCTCCTGGTAAAAAGCCCTTTTTGTTCACACTGTCTACATTCTAGCACCTCACTTCCACTTTTACTCCTATCATAACTACTACGGTTGCTAGAAGTCACTGACATCTTCTTTTATACCTTCTTTCGGTGACTAAGCGTGTGAATAGATGACAAAATGTACTATTGGGTGTAGCAGGGCCCTACTGAGCCACATCTGAGGCATATCACCACTGATAACACCCACTTAATGACCTGATAAAATCCAACAATCACACTAAAAGATGACAAACAGAAACTTACACAGAACACAAAAATACTGTCACAATAGAGTAAATGACAGGGAGTTTGTGTATGTGAAGGGAAAATCTATCTGTTAAACCTTTCAGTCTTTCATCTCCACTGGCACAAATACGACTTCCCTTTATCAGCTAGTCTCTTTCTCCTTCTCTCCTCCCTCTATTTTTGTTTTATCTTGTCTTTGAATCTTTCACTATTCTACCTCTTTTGCATCCTCAGTATCGTACCCTCTCCCTCCTTTTCCTCCTCTTTCTATCTGAACTCTTGTTTTTTATCACATTCATTCCTATCTCATTCTCTGTTTCTTGCTGTCTTCTCTCTCCCACTCTCATATCACGATGTCTGTACAGTTGGCAGCTTTATCTCCCTCTCTCCTTGTAGATAAAAGGCGTTTTAATCCTCACACATTGCCAACAAATACAGGAACCTCCAATCGATAAACTGCGATCTTAGTTCGCCTCTCCTCTCCTCTCATCTCCTGCTTCACTCTGTCCCTGACATTTATTTATTCAGTCTTCTCTTTTCACTTAAAATCCAAATATTTTTTTTTTCTCCTTCCTGCTCGCCTCCTTCCCTGTAGCTCCTCTTCTTTACCTCTCTCTAGGCATGCCAATTGCGATCGATTTTAAACCATTTCCAACTGGGGCTCGACAAATTGTGGCTGACAGTTGCCACTATTTTGCGCCTCTCTAAAACTTCAACGTTTGTCTACCAAAATCCCACAAGGATATAGTGTTTCAACTTAGAGTTTTACTCTCTGCGGTGAAGAAAAGCCTCTAGCGGCATCATTGCCGTCATCATGCATACTCAAAGCCCAATCAAAATGTTGCAATACAAGTGTAACCCACTCTCTCTGTGGCAGATACCTTTCCCACACAGCCTGGGTCTCAGCTATACACAGTCTCTGCCGTCTGCATTGAGATTTTGTTTGTGTGGTTGTAGTTTCTTGTGCAGAGAAGAAAACACCAGGCACTGTGTTATGGTTGAGAGACCAAGTAGCACATTATTGTCTTGGTAAAAAAAAAAAAAAAAAAGATCTTGGACTCTGCTCTGCTCTATACCACAGGGAACAGTTTTTTTCATAATTCAATTTTCACTAAAATGCCAACATCAACATGGTAAATTGATATAGTGTTCTAGTTCTGGTACAAACTACAACAAATAAATCAGTTCAAGTTAAAAGGTCATCTTAAATAATAAATGGATCAAGCTATAATACTTGATGTGTATTAACAGATACAGTATCTGCATATGAATGTTGAATCTGTAGGCAACGGGACAATATTTTGGTGTTGGAAGCATTCTGGTTCCTGTCTGTAGTCTGAGTAGTATTGACCAAGTAGGTTCTAGCAGGCTTTGGCTGAATGCATTCAAACAGTCTGTGTGGCCGAAATGCAATCTGGAAACCCACCGGCTATCATCTGACGATGATTGGTTTAAAATTAGCTTGTAAACTGGCTTCTAATATAACAATCAGGTCGGACAAATCGTCTCTAAACTCTACTCCAGTCTGGCATCTCAAGTTGCTAATCAGAATGTAAGCAATGAGCAGACAAGGTTGTCTTGGCCTGGATATCCCCCCAAAGCACCCTCGAATCATACTGATAGCCAATGGCTTAGGAGATTACTTCATAGGGATGTAAGAAATTATTGATACACGAGTTTGGCGATATTGTGTTGTGTGATACTGTACTCATTCTCCAAAACTTTGTTGTAACAGGCTAAGTTTTTAAACAAATGAAGATACTGGCATCATATGAAACCAGAAAACATAAGGAATCCATTAATACCAACCATGTTATACTAGCTTGTTGAGGAGGAGGCCTAATAACGCTGCAAATTTACATTAAATTTTGGCGAGGAAAAACTGGTATGCAATTTTCACAAAGTCCCTTCCTCTGACCTCTGGATATTAGGACTGTGTGTTGGCAAGAATCTGGCGATACAATACGTATCATGATAGAGGGGTATTGATTCATTACATTGCAATACACTGTGATATATTGCAAACATATCACAACAAACAAATACACAATTTTAGAATAAAAAAAACACATATATACTGCATGCAAAAAGCAGCATGTTTTTTTGCCCTAAACTGCATGTGATTATCATAAAGTGGGCATGTCTGTAAAGGGGAGACCCATTTTCATTCATGTGTCTTGAGGTCAGAAGTCAAGGGACCCCTTTAAATATGGTTACGACAGCTTTCCTCAGCAAAATTTAGTGCACATTTCAAACGTTATTTACCCTGCTTCGCGACAAGCTAGCATGATGTGGTTGGTACCAATGGATTTCTAACTTCAGGTGACACCAGTAGCGTCACTCCTTTAAAACCAAAACCCAGGCTGGATTTTTAAGAGCTTAATTAAAAATCTGTACATGTATACAGTACCGCAACACATATCACAATACTCATGTGTATGGATATTTTCTTACACCACAGTTAAAAATATGAATGAAAATGGGTTCTGTGGGTACCCACGAGTTGTTTTGCTTATTCTAAAACGGTTTATTTATGGTGTGTTCTTTGACAGTTTTCCTAAAATTACCTTAAAAAAAAAGAAAAATTACAATATATCACCTTGCTTACAGTATCACAATAAATTGCAAAATACTGAATGGTTACCTCTGTATCATGATACGTATCGTATCGCCAGATTCTTGCCAACACACAGCCCTACTGTATTACACTTGAAATTGATAACTGCCTATAAAAGTTTGTCTGAAAAAAAAACAAATATCAAATTGCAGTTCTATTTCTAAAGGCTGTGTGCAGAAAGGTGACTGAGAAACATTCTTTACTTCCCTGAACAATTACCAGTGATGAATCCTTCAGTAAAGCAATTAACCTCCAGTTGCTCCAGTGGAGTCGCTCCATGGTGAACAGTCAAAGGCTGTATGTGGTTGTACTGGGCAGCTCCCAGGTGTGAACATGTGTAATTGGATAAATGTGAAGTGCGGCATGGCTGAAAGTGCTCGTTTAACCACTGCAGGATAAATAAAGAATGAGAGTTAGAGGAGGGTGTGAAGGACTCATTTATTAGCTTGTTAACTTGTGTTTAACTTGTGTCAACTTGTAGTAAATAATGAAGAAGTGGAATAAATTTTGCATTTCGAGTCCACCAGGCAGCCTTCTGGGGGAAACCCACACTTCACACGATTGTCTCTGTTTTTCTTCCTCACACACTCTCATCTCAAAGTAAATACAAAACGCCCATAAAACAGATGAAACACAACAACACAGACGCACAGTGTCTCACTCTATCTTCCTCTGACTCTCTCTCTCTCTCTCTCTCTCTCTCTCTCTCTCTACACACACACACACACACTGGGAAAGAAAACCAGCGGCGAGGAGTGATGGATGAGGAGAGGAGATGTGTGGGTGTGGCTGAAATGGAACTAATGACAGAAAGACAAGCGAGTGAGAAAACAAGAAAACAAGTGGGAGACAAGAGAGAGCAGCGGCGATGGGGAGATACAGAGAAACAAAGACAAGGAGAGAAAGAGATGAATAGAAATAGGCAGATAGAGAAGAATAGATGACGGCAATACATAAGAAATGGATGTGGCCTCTGATGTGTGTTCCTTGAGTGCAGCCTGAAGCCAATCTTCCTAACTACAGCTGAGTTATTGGAGCCATTCTGCTGCTACGCTGCTAGTGTTTTAGGCTGTTTATGGTTCAGAAATAATTCAACTGTTGCTTGTAGTCTGGTGAAATTAATGTATTACTACAAGGCAGTCTTGTTTCAAGCAGGCAACGTGGCATTGAGCCATAAAATAAAATCCTTAACAGGCAGGTTTAGGCAACATCTTAAAATACAACTGATATCCTTGAGTTCATTTTTATCCATTTTTGTGAAATTTAAAGGCTGTGGTGCTAAGCTCTCATTTGAACCAAACAGTTCAGTTCAGTTACATTAGACTGGTTATTTCTGCGTTTCCATGAGCAAACATTGTGGATGGTACCAATAAAACCAGACCATATTTGGTACCACCTCAGTCAAGCTGAGCCAGTACTAAAAGTGGAGTTTAAACACTGAACTGGTCAGAGAATCATCATCATACTTGTCAACCCTCACGATTTTCCCAAGAGACTCACATTTTTTTTTTTTTTCTGGTTTTTCCCCCCCCCCACAATACTACCATATTTTTTCCCAATTTTTAAAAATTTTTTAATCTTTTTTTTTTTCTTTCACAAGGTGTTTCTGGCACTGTACAGCTTGAATAAGCCCTACTGTTTCCATCCAGATTACAATACAGCTACACCTAATGTCAGAAAGGAGCTGCTTGCGACACAATGTGGTTTGAGCTGCGAGTTTTGCCCGACGTAGTGAATAGCCATTGTGGTGCAGCAGGAGTCATTGGAAATAATAGGATTCAGAGCGCAGTGGTGCCGTTGTCACGTTGTGAAAGGACTTTCAGTGAGAGAGAGACAAATGGAGAGACACTCAAGCAGGGCCAAAATATGAATAAAAGAATGAATGAAAAGTGATTTATCAGTTTTTGACAGAGATGCACACAAGTTAAAAGTATGTTTAAAAGTGTTTAACATAAAAATGCTGGTGCAGTATACTTTTTATTTTGCTATTTTGGTTCTTTAAAAGTCGCCAGAATGGAGGAAACAATGTCTTCAGATGACCTCCAGACCCTCCAAATATTTGAAGGCTTAAGGTTGGCAAGTATGCACAGGACATCCTGCACAAACCCGTCATTTTTAAATAGCCAAGCTCCCGCCAGTAGCAACAGCAATTTTTAATTCACTCAACCCAGATTTTTAAGAAAGGGCAACTCACAAAACTACACCGCACACTACGCTGTACAACTGACAAAGCACAGACGTTTCTCTGTTTGGTTGCCGTTGACATGATTCAGCGAGTGTCCCGTTGAAGATGATGTCACTGCAGTTTCACATGTCGTCGCTATGGCAATAAGCTGAGAAACCCACCTAAACTGAGGGAGCACTAGAAAAGGACCTCGTACCAGAGGTGAGTCGAGCTGAGCTGTACCATGGAGTGGAGACAGCTGCAGCTGTGTTCACATAGAAGTTCACACGGTTTCATGTTAACTCCAAATCTAATTGCTGTGTCAGTGTGACACAGCTCAGAGAGCCCTAATGGCCGATTAGCTGGCTAAAAAGCTGCTTTTTTAACAGCACCTTGTTTAAACAATTTCTCTGCCAGCCACTGATTGATATCTACATGCATTTAGAAGTGTGCTGATAATAAGCACAATAAATACAACTTCATTAGAGAGCATACTGAGTGGCTCAGGTATGATATGACTCCTGAAAACTCATTGATGGATTCAGTGTGTGATGGTAGTCGGAGTTCTCCCAAACGTTTTCCAGCTAGCCAGGAGAAAACTGTTATGAAATTAATCCATTTCTCACACACACACACACACACACACACACACACACACACACACACACACACACACACACACACACACACACACACACACACACACACACACACACACACACACACACACAGTCTGTGATTCAGGCTTTAATTACCTCTCATAGGAACATCAGATGGCAAACAGCTCTTAAACAGCCAGCTGGGAGAGAGAAAAGGAGACAGAGGATGGGATAGAGAGAAATGAACGCTTGAAAGAAAGAAAGAAAGAACTAAAGAAAGAAAGAAAGAAAAAAGAAAGAAAGAAAGAAAGAAAGAAAGAAGACAGAGAGGAAAACAAATGTAAACCCTGTTAGGATGATAGGAATAAATAGAAATGGGGAGCGAGACAAAGCCAAAGGTTGGTGAGAGGGATGACGCATAAATGAGTTAAAATAGTGAGCGAACTGAGAGAGAATAAAATAAGGCATACTTTATGTAGGGCAGGAGACAGAGGAGGAAGAGGGGAGGTACATATGGAGGGTCTTCCTCTCCTCCAGCGAATGAACAGATGTCCAACAGAGGAGAGAGGGGGAAGCAGTATCACGACGCAGAAAAAAGGCAGTGGACTGAAGTTAAAGAGGGTGAACAAGAGAAAAAAGGTGAAAGGTAAAACGTGATAGATTGTTTTAATCACTGGCAACAACTTGCATGTTTGCAGCCTTCAGCCAGTCTTCCTTTCTTCGTTTAACGCTTTAAAATGAAAGGAAGGGTGCACAGTGAGAACGAGAGAGGAGATCAGAGCGTACTGCAGAGCCAAAGGCTCCGTCTGCTTTCCTGCAGAGCACCACTTACAGGCTAATCCCTCACCGCTCTATCTATATGTATGTCAGATTTACAGTCATTAACAGGATGCAGGGGTGAGCAGAAAGACCTTCTTTAAAACGCTTCGAACCCACCTGCCCGGCTGAGATCTCTAACTGAATCCTTATCAGCTGCTACTACAGCTGACTCTGACCTCTGAGGCAGAGGAGAGAAACGTTTTCCTTATGGAGATCAGCAAGGTGTGACATTATTGCAATTACAGTAGAGCCGTTCAGCAGAGAAAACCAGATGGTGAAGCACTTCACCGTGACAGGTACTTTTTAAGGCTGTTAAATAGCTCAGTTTTATAACACCTGCCTGTTCTTAACATTCACTATCATACAGTACAGCCTAATATTAGTAGAAACTTAATGTTCCTATTCGGCAAGTTAGTTAGCAGCATGACATTAGTTAGGGCTGTCGATCCACTAAAACATTTTCACACATTTTTTTAATCTGTTCAAAATGTATCTTAAAGGGAGATTTGTTAAGTATTTAATACTCGTATCTACATGGGAGTGGGAAAGTATGCTGCTTTATCCAAATGTATGTATGTATCTATTACTGGAAATCAATTAACAACACAAAACAATGGCAAATATTGTCCAGAAACCCTTACAGGTACTGCATTTAGCATTAAAAATATGCTCAAATTATAACAAGCCCAACAGGCAACAACAGCTGTCAGTGTGTCAGTGTGCTGACGACTATGACTTGCCCCAAACTACATGTGATTATCATAAAGTGGACATGTCTGTAAAGGGGAGACTGGTGGGGACCCAGAGAACCTATTTACATTCATATATCTGGAGGTCAGAGGTCAAGGGACCCAGCTGTTGTGCATACGGTAGTTTTCCTGTTTAAGCAAATACCTGCATCAAAAAATAGATGAAACTAATGAAATAGTTTAAATGATCCAGACAAAAGAAGAGGAAAACAGAGCAAAAAGCATGTATTATACAACATTGATGCTCAGTTGGGGTTTCATGCAAATGCAGTCAGAGCTCTTGTGTTTCAAAAAATAATTACAGAATAGGGCCGGTGATATGATTATTTTTATTCTTTTTCAAAATTAGTGTGAAAGTGTGAATTAAATACTTCCAATCTCATTTCAGAAGTTGAGTGCAAAATGAGCATAATGGTTTTAAGAGAAATAATAGAGAAAAAATAAATAGACAGAAACAATATAGAAAAATATATACAACAGACATTTTTTATAATTCATTGTCATACTGGCCAGTGTTTTACCTCATTAATAATAAAACATCTTGGGTATTTCTCCATTCTTATTATTGTTGCACCACCTAAAGTCACTGTTTTGTTTTTGCAAATTAAATTAAATTTTAATTTTTTTTTTGGTTTTCTCTTTAAAGTTTTTCTCTGTTTGTTTTTTCTTTTTTAAAATAACGTTCTTACTTAGCCTATTCAGAGAAAAACCCTCTCAGCCTATAAATGCTAAAATGATTTTTGTCTGGTTGAATGTTCAAATGGGATCTGAGTGTATCTCCATTTCATCCAACACAGGAATGTCCAGAGTGCAGAACAGAAGAATACAGACAGGAAGAATGGCAGCGAGAGGTACAAAGAGAGAGAAAGAGAGGGACAGCGGTGTCGCTACGGTTACAGATAGAAAAGAAACAGTAGAAGGATGGAGAGGAGGAGAGAGGTAGAACAGTAGAGGGATAGAGAGGTGGAGGTGGGAGTCCTTATCAGAAAAAAACAGGCACCTTTATCTCCCTGCCCTCCAGACGCACGCACACACACACACACACACACACACACACACACTGAAGACCACTGACTGCCCACATCACCACACACACACACACACACACACACACACACACACACACACACACACTGAGACCACTGACTGCCCACATCAACACACACACACGCACACACACACACACACACACACACGAGACCCTGACCACACACACACACACACACACACACACACACACACACACACACACACACACACACACACACTGAAGACCACTGACTGCCCACATCACACACACACACACACACACACACACACACACACACACACACACACACACACACACACACACACACACACACACACACTTACTAAGGTACAAAGACTAGGAAAAGACATCCCTCTGTCAACAGACATAACATCCACACACAAACGTAATGCTGACTCCATCCAACACTGTGCGTCACAGTAACCTCCCCCCGTCTGACAACACACACACACATTCACACGCACACACACACTTACAGGTTAGCGACAGGCGCCGTTTACACACAGACAGCCATGCCCGCCTCCCCTCCAGCTGCCATGGCAATGAATACCATTAGCATCCAATAAAATGTCAAAGGGGCATGCCCAAGTAACTCATCACACACAAACACTTGCGCACACACACACACACACACACACACACACACACACACACACACACACACACACTGAGTCAGAAATGTCAGAGGCACATGCCCAGTAACGTATCTGATGGAGAGAGAAGGCAAATGTCAGCTGTTTCTCAAAATGGCAGCCAGCAGCTGTGTGGGCTATAAGGCTGTGTGACTGTGGACTGATACTGCCAGACAGATATCTGTTAGAGTTGGTGGATGTGCAGCATCGCATAGTTACCTCAGTAATTCATCAACATATTCAGCTTGGCACGAAATGAGGAAATACTATAAGGTTGGCGGCCTCTACATTGCACAAAATCAGCTTTTACTGCATTAACAGCACCAATTATTTTTGCATGAGCTCAGCTAAACCTTTAACATGACTTAATTTCATCACTTCCAGCATATAAAACCTTGTCATTAAAGCCACAGTGAATATACTGTAAGACAGTGATGCAAGAGAGCGGGGATTGAGTGGTGTTACACAGATCAGAATGAATTAGAAGAAAATGCACAGACTGCATTTAAGAAGTGGACATAATCACATTGACATCACCCATTGGTTGGTGGAGCCTAGAGTTTTGAAGCCTTGAGTTTGGCATTTTGGCCTTTGCCATTTTGTTTTTTTTGTCCACTGCCATCTTGTTTTTTGGCCATCTCCTTGATTTTTGGTTGTCGTTATTTTGGATTTTGGCCGTTGCCATCTTGGATTTTGGCCATCTCCATCTTGGATTTTGGCCATCGCTGTCTTGGACTTTGGTCATCGCCAACTTGGATTTGGCTGTTGCCATCTTGGATTTGGCCATCTCCATCTTGGATTTTGGCCATCACCATCTTGGATTTGGGCCATCACCAACTTGGATTTGGCTGTTGCCATCTTGGATTTTGACCATCTCCATCTTGGATTTTGACCATCTCCATCTTGGATTTTGGCCGTCGCCATCTTGGATTTTGGCCATTGCCATTTTGGGTTTTTTGCAACTGGATGTGACACAAGAGGGTGGAGCTAACCGCAACTGAACACTGAATAAAACATTTTAGGCAACCAAAAAAGTTACAATTAACTTTCATGAACTGAAAACACATTGTGAAAGGGTTAAAGTTGGAAGACCGGACAATGCCATGGTGCTGAACTGTCAATCACTAGGTAGCAACACCCTAAAGCATCTCCTGCTTTATGGTCTATTTTACTCTAAATGGGACAATACTTTAATATATGAACATCATGCTGTATTGAGGAAGACTTGAAACTAGCGATTGAGACCATAAACTGATGTTTACAATGTTTACTGAGGTAATAAATCAATTGAGAAGTAGGCTCATTTTCTCATAGACTTCTATACAATCTGACTTCTTTTTGCAACCAGAGATATCGCCCCCTGCTGGTTATTAGAATGAATACAAGTTTACGGCACTTCTGCATTGGCTTCACTTTTCAGAACCAGAGGTTGCCGCCTGGAAAAACATAAATTGTTGTAGTATTCTTTGACATAGATTTTACTTTCTGTCTCTGGAACTTCACGGAAGGGATGAAACACCATGCTTTTAAATGCATTCATCATTCCTGCCTGATGGTTGGGGCAAACAATGTCACAAGGTCACACTGACAAGAGCTCTGCGTGATAAAATGCAGCACCTCATTCATGCTGTCATTTGGAAAATGGGAGAAGCAAAGAAAAAAAAACAGGATCTTCCTGCCTTAAAGTCAATCTTGGTTCAACTTTTCCTGTGATGCAATGTCATAAAGGCTAATCAAATATGTGCAAGGGCACATTTCATGTAGATATCTCTGTAACCTGAACAGCGTGATTCTACCATTTACAACTGAATCATCACACTGGGAGGATAAAAGGATCGTTGCTGTGATAACTTCTCATTTTGTCGTAAAAAAAGCAATTTCATGGTGTCATAAATCACTATGCAGTGTTTCTCATAAGCCTTAAAACTCTAAATTCTTTAAACTGGTCTTCTTAGCTCACCACCAAAACAGACCTATGCATGTTTTTGCCATTTGCCACGTTGGTTTAAAATCTCCCATAGGTGTTTAATTGGGTTGAGGTCTAGTGACCCAAAGGCCAAAGCATAGCTTATACTACTTTCATTCTCAAATCATTCAGTGACCACTCGTGCCCTGTAGGGAATCGTTTGCATTTGTCAGGTTTCTCCATTTCCTTTTTTTGTCAACCATCTGTATGTTCAACCTTGCATTACGCCAAAGTCTGTAATAGACCTTAATGACTATTACATGCGTGTATGAGGGCAAAAATGATAAAAAAAAAAAAAAAATAAAATCCTGGTTGGCCTTAAAATAGGCAAGTATAAATTGAGTACAATACGTGTAGGACCAATGTATTACGGAAAAACATGCCATAAACATAACTGTCTTACAGCAGTCTCAAACATGGGTCTCCTGGTGGAAAGTCCTGTGTTTGTTGGACCCATTTTCCCCCCTAAGTGGCCTTTCTCCCTTTTCATTTTATGTCACCAGCTCTGAGCGTATAATCATGTGGACACGTTCACACTGCAGTCAGTACAGATTATGTGGCGTGTAAATGACACGCCAAATGCCAGAACAACATTGTTATTGCAAAACACTTTTGCCGTGTGCATTATGGTGTCATTCACACGTCTTTCCATGCAGCCCGACTGGTATGTTGTTATACAGTGTTTAGTCTAAAAATCCATCACTTTGTTCTGCCTCCTGTGATTCATTTCATAAAGTGACTACTGCAGAATGGTTATGAACTTGCAGTCTTAGTGATTAGTGTTTTTTCTGTGGGCTGGAACTGTTCACCGTTTCATGCTTCAGTACTCTCCACTTCTCATACTTGTTCATGCTAATGACGACTGTCTAGTTACCAGACTATGCCTTGTGACATCAAACAGCTGAAAAGTGAGAGAGCTGTTCAATTATTCTTGCGGATGGAGCTTTAACGCAGCAGCAGTTCAGCAGGCGTGCGGAAAAAATTGGAAGTCCGACAACTGCTTTGTCTGTGATCATTCATAGTCACTTTTTTTTTTTAAAACTGCATTTACGCATAATTTGAAAATAAATGATGTTGTTTCGAATCCAAAGAGGAGCTTCATTATAAATGAACTCCTCATGAGTCCCCAAAATACTCCACGGCCATCTGTCAACAGAAGGGGGAAAACTTTTTCTCTCATTCATCAGCCGGACGAACGGATGGATAGAGGGATGAAAGTTGTGTGATCCCTGGCCAAGCCTTTCTCCGTCCGCCCTCCAACCCCCTACGCAGAAATCTCAGCAGCAGCCACTGGCAACACTCGCCCAAGGTCACAGGGACAAAGTCAGGCGTAGAGGAGAGGGAGAGCGAGCCAGGCTGTGTGTGTTTGTGCTGGTGGGAGAGAGCTGTGCAACGGGAGGTGTGTTCACAGGAGTATGTTTTGTGTTAAGGCATAAGGGGTTTAAGATAAGGTAGAAGGGTGTGTGTGTGTGTGTTCACGTGACTCTTTGTGTGTGTGCATGTACAAAGCGCAGGGGGACATGTAATAACTTCTACAACTCCTGTAGCTCTGTTTGTGTGTGTGTGTGTGTGTGTGTGTGTGTGTGTGTGTGTGTGTGTGATAAAGATGGCTGCTGACTGTGCCACAACTCAGCAGGCTGGTCAACATGACGATAAATAATCGCCTCTGAACCACTGCACTAATGAGCCAAAGACACATACACACACACACACACACTCACACATACACACACACAAACACACACACACACAGAGCTACACTCTATCAAATACACATATATACATAGCATACCATCTTACCCACTATGGTCCTAAAAAGAAGTTTATTCTTTGACCTACTATTAAAACGAATAGACCGATTACACAGAAACACAGCCATCAGTATTAGATGACACACACAACACACACTTGGCTCACTCAGACGTCAGTCTGAAGCTTTCCTGCACACAAGCAGAAGATGCCGCTCACAGAACAGTATATACTATAAATATACAGTATCTACATCCGCAGCGGGCCACTGGGTGTGTGCTGGCTGTAGCGAGCAATCCATCAGGAACCCCGTTGCCACACAGAGGTCAAACCCATCAACCCCGGAGACCGTTGCCAGGACGATACACACTTCAGCCAAGAACCAATCACAACAAGTCTCTCATGCTTCATAGAACACCATAGCTCATCCCAGAACGGGACAGGACTTATGTTCAATCCTATGGAAAAAGTGAAAGTTTCAGTCCAAGCTCATAAACGAGAGTGCTGCAGAGTAGATTGACGGCCATGGTCGTACAGGATTTTAGAAATAGAGAGGTCCAAAAACTGAGCTTACTAAGGGGGGTCAGGGACATGCATGTGTGTATTTAATATGTTCGGAGGGTGAAAATTGGATGACAGTGGCTTTAAATTTTGAATTTAAATGATCAACTAAAGGGAAATTCACAATAAAGACACCACTGTAATCTCTCCCCCTCTGTACTCAACGCCTGTCCCTTTTCTGTGTGACTCCTCTCTCCTGCCAAAGTGTATTAATTTAGTAAAATTACACATGCCTTCTTAAATTTTATCTTTGTGTTTGCATCATCTTGGATTTGAATTGTACAAACTGTACAAAAAATATGTGTTTTACAATAATATATTTATACTAGGGCTGTTAATCAATTATAATAATAATAATATAATAAATAAAATAAACAATAATACTAAGTTATTACACTAGAATTATGATAGGTGTTTGTGGGAAGTACAGGTGAGGTTTTGCTAGTGCTGAACAGCACAGGGACATAATGCTAATGCTGAGGTGGGTACAGGAGGCAGTTCCTGCTCTTCCTCTCTCACCTCCATCACCTTCTCTCTTTCTCTTTCTCTGTCTTAACATCTTAACCTGTATCTCTTCATATTGTAAATGTTAAAGGCCTTCATAATCTTGCACTTAAAACCACTGGTTCTGAAAAGTGAAGCCAATGCAGAAGTACCTTAAACTTGAATTCTCTCCTCTGGTTGCAAAAAGTATGTCTATGAGAAAATTACCCTATTTCTCACTTGATTTATTACCTCAGTAAACATTGTAAACATGACAGCAATATCTCTGCCGCACCAAATTCAAGTTATTTTTAGGCAGAAAATACAGAGGTCCGGACCTTGGTGACCTCAGTGGCGAGTACAGTACATGTTGCTTATTCTCGCACAGCCAGACCTACTGTACCTCCACTGTGCTGGGTCAGCACTAAAAGAAAGGTTTCATTATCATTCTGGCTTGTTTGTATTTCTTTAAACCAATCACAATCGTCTTGGGTGGCACTAAGCACAGGATGCAGCAACGGCGCCCTTGCAAAATGTAAATAGCGGAAGGGGAGGCGAATGCTGCGTGGTTTGTTCATCCATCCATCCACCTGCAACCGCTTATCTCGTTAGGGGTCACGGGGAGCCGGCTGGAGCCGATCCCAGCTGGCATTGGGTGAAGGGACAAATCCACGCTAACATGGGGAGAACATGCAAACTCCACACAGCAGGCGGATTTAAACCTGCAACCGCCTTGCTGTGAGGCGACAGTGCTAACCACTGCATCACCGTGCAGCCAGCATGGGTTGCTCTTCAGCTGATATTTTTAAAACAACATTTTCACCCATATTCAGTCAATTTCCACTAAATTTCCACCTCTTTTTAAGTACTTTAAACAAATACAGTCAAGTTTTCTTTGTAGTCATGTGGCTCTAGGAATGTCAGTCGGTCACTGACACCGCCACTTTGGTGGAGACTGAAACATCTCAACAACTATTGGATGGATTGTCATGAAATTTTGTAAAGACATTCATGTCCCCCTCAGGACAAATAGCATTAACTCGGGTGATGCTTGGTGATTAAATATCATCATTTAATGTGTCCAGTACTTGGATTTATGACCAAAAAAACTGTCAGCCTCAGCTGCACATTATCTTTAGTGCTAATTAGCAACTATTACCATGCTAACACACTAAACACATTGTGAACATGGCATACATACAAATATCACCATGTTAGCACTGACACTGCGGGCATGTTAAATTGCTGAATGTAGCATTTAGCTTAATACCTCACTATTAGCTTAAAACCGCGCTATAGTCTTTTTTAATATAATAGGGGAAAATGTACCAAAGCAGAAAACATAGTAGAGAATGCACATAAGAAAACACATGCTTTCATGATTTCTTAAGGTACTTGTTGACTGCTGGCCTCTGTTCCACCAATCAGCATTTTCACAAGGCACAGGATTACCAAACTGTAATCACGGTTTAAAAGATGTGCAGAACCGCTCCTTCGGGAATGTGGGCAAGCTATCAACCAGAAACAATTTCTTTGTACGAGGATGCTCGTGTGTACCTTTGCACAAACTGATCACTGGAGATAAGCAGTAAATTGGCTGAAATGCAAACAAGAAGTACAAAGAATCGACGGCTCTGACCACTCTCCAGCTCCTTTCCCTCTCTGTGCCTTTCTTCCCCTCATCCACTGGTTGTCTAAATGGCTGCTGCCAACAAATCCTACATTGCACGTTAAACTTGTTGTTCTTTGTTGCTGTTGGGCCTCCGTTACCTTCGTCTCCTGTTACCCTTTCACCTCTCCTCTCCCTCTTTTCCTCCTTGCTGCCGGGTGGTAAACAGTTGTCGGTACAACGCCAGTGTCTCAGGTAAGGATATGCAGATTAGCTCAAACTCGTTTGCATAACGAGCTCTTATTTGCCAGTCTAATTGCGGTGGCATGCCGAGGCCGTCCCAGAGCTGCCCTCAGGGTTCATTAGTGGGGTTCGTTAGGGGGTTTGTTAACGGGCAGCTAATCACTTCCTCCCTCTTTAACAAATAGCAGAGCCTCAAAGTCCTGAAAAGACTCCCACTAAGCACACAGCCATGTTGGTTTAAAGACACACAGAGGCACACACAGATCTGGTGAGCAAACACATTATACACACAAACATGTCTTTCCCAGCACATTATTACCACACACACACACACACACACACACACACACACACACACACACACACACACACACACACACACACACACAACACACACGCACACACACACTTGCTCAGTACTCAAGAGACAAAAGAGCTGGTCAATGTATTGAAGCCATTTCCTTTACACAGCACAAGTTTGTTCAAGGAAAAAATGTGCAAACACAAATGCAGAAGCCATGAAGGAGGACTGGTCGATATATTTAAGAGTAAACACAAAACAAGCACACAGAAGGTGTTGAATAGAGCCATCAATGTATTGAAGAAATTCCTAACCAAACTAAACACACATATTGAAGTTCTCCCTCTAAGCCAGTCCGTGGAGCCTGTTGTAGTCTAGGGCATCATTTTCCAAAATTTGTAAAAAACTATGTTTACATGCAGAAAATATTCTGTTTTTTGCTGTTATTCTTAAAAAAGACAATATTCCTACTAAGCTGTTTGCATGGCTCACGTTTAAGTTCTAAGACAAAAACATGGACAACTCCCAGACGACCAGCGACCTGTCAATCACAAGGTAGCCCCCTCTTAAAGCATCCCCTGCTTTATGGTGTATTTGACTCTAAATGGGACCAACATTTACGAAATAAACATCATGCTGTATTGAATGCAGGTTTAAGATATTTAAGCACTGGCTTCACTTTTGAGACCTGGAGGTTGCAGCCTGGCTAGTATCTGTCTTCCAATGAGTCTCAAACTGGACAACAATAATGGACATTAAATTTCCTCCTTAATTCTGCTGTCTGCTTCATAACAACAGACAATCACAGTTTTCAACAACTTTTTTGTTCGACCATCTGTGAACACAAACAGTCAACAGTCCGTCTTTTCTCCCTACACACTTCAGCCTCCCTGCATCCAGAGCAAGTACAACCGGACACAACCAAAGCTGAAAAAACATTGCGCTTCTCTAATCTGCACTGAACAATAAACATGTCATTTAATAGTTTTAAAACTGTCATCTTTGTAATTTAAAAAGCAAAAGTATACCTAATAATACCTATCAATAAAGCGTATTGATATAGCATTAAAATCAGGCAATAATATAGCATATCACACTGTTGAATCAATTATTATCAGCGCTGGGGAATTCCTCCAACAAACAAATATGCTTTAAGTTATGCAGTAGGCTATGAGTAAGAAATGAAAAGAGCGGAGGATCCAACCCTGGAAGCTGAAAGGAGCTGCTCAAATCCCCCCTCTTTCTTTGACCAAGAAGGTCTGTTTGTCTAACATGAACGTCAATGAGACTGATCAATTTATTGGACCTGAACACATTTATGAGAACTGCGCGTGGATGGTAAACACTCAAATCGTTACGGACATTCATTTAGGGCCTTACAGAGGCAGAAATAATCAGACCATTACTCACAACAAATAGGGAAAAGGTCAAATTTGTGGTTGAACTTCCCTCCACAAAGGCAGAACAAGACCGTCTATGAGACTGTGTGGTAATCACAGCCTCTTTCAGTGAGTCACTGTCTGTAATCACCAGGCTGCCACTGTGATCTACAACAGATGCAACTCTAGTTGTTCATTTCTTAAGCACAGCCTGATGCCAAATCTCACTGGCATGTCAATGTCCTCCTCAGTCATTTTAGAGCCGCCTCATTCAGCCACATCTCATGCAATTTTTGCATCTCCTATCAATCAGAGGCAATGTAACCGGCGTTTACTTCGCGAAGAAATACTTCAGCTGCTTTAAAAGGTAGTTGAACGTTCTGAAAGAAGTGTGTTTTTGTACAGGAAATCTAATGTTCTTCAGGTTTCATTATCCCTCAGCCTCTAAAAGCAGCTACATTCATTTTTTTCCCTTTCTTGCCTCTTCAAGTTCATGAACCTGAAAGAGAAGAGTTTAACTATTCCTGTGCAGTGATCAAGCCTGTAATCAGCTCTGATAATCAGAGGTAACAAGTTCTCAGATAATTTCACACCTGGGAAAACGCGAGCATTATGGTCCGCTGCTCTCAAATCATTTGGCTGTTAAAGCGAAACAGTCAAACTCAGAGATAGGATCGAATGATTACACTTTCTAAAAGCACCACGTTTGAAAAGGTTCATGTGGACGTGTTATTACTAGATTTTTAATTCAATTACTGTGTGTTGTGTGTGGCTACAACTACAGCTTCTCAGCCTCCCCCTCCCCTCCCCGGGCCTCCTGGCAGGCCTCAGGGATTGATGCCCAAAATCCTTACACCGTCTTCCTTTGACGGGCAGAGCGCAGCCGAGTTGAGCATGTTAAACATTATGTAGATGGAGCCCTGCAGCCACGGGGAGCTTTGTAAATAGTGGAAATCTCCACTGTAATGCTGGTCTACAGGCTAAGTGCAACACAGAATGAAATGTTAAATCTCACGCTGTCCCTAACCCTCGCTCTCCAGCTTTTTCCTCCAACAAACACCCATCCTTCCCATGCTTTTGTTTTCTGAGACTGTTCATCTCGTTCTGTTCTCTCTGTTCCTTTTCTTGGCCTGTAATTTGTTCTTTGCTTCTCCCTCCCTTCCTTCCTTCTTTCCTTCCTTCCTTCGCTACCTTTTTAGTCCTCCTCTGTTTTGATCTCTCTCTCATCTCTTTCCAATCTTGCCCTCTTCCCTTTGCTGCCCAAAGTCTCATTTCACACTCCTACTTTTTCATCCTCCTTTCATCTCTCTCTCTCTCTCTCTCTCTCTCTCTCTCTCCATCTCTTCATCCCATTTTTTTCACAGCGCCCAGATCGTGGCCTGGACTGGCCTTTTAATGTCTCGCTCTGCAACGCTCTCTTCTTAACGCTTTCCATTCTCTCTCGCCCGCTCGCTTTCAGACTGTAGCTAATGCCATCAAGTGTTCGCAGCCGTCCTGAGCCAAACATCCAAAGCCCACGGCCCCTGAACTACATACACGAGTGCAAACTAAATAAGAAAGAAATATATATATATAGAAATACAAATACTTATGGATGCATTTATAGCACACAGCTCGGTGTGCCTCTGAATGCAACAGTGAGCTTCTCTGAGCCAAAAGCACACATCTATCCATCCACTCGTAACTTTTTCACTCCATGTTATCATTTTTGTTTCATCTTTGGTTCACTTTTCTTGCTCCTTTCGCACCTCCTTTGCACCACTCTTACTTTGTTTTGCCAGCATGTCTACCAATAAGGCGTAAAATACATCTACATTCAAAGCCCTTAAAATATCTTAAATAAATATTAAATTTGGTCATTATGTTCATCCAGAATAAAACACGTGTACATGATTTGATGCTCTGTTTAGCACTGATGATGACCTGAGGGGTAAAATTTCTGCTCCAGCACTTTGGGACACTGTGCACTATATATGCTTTTTCATATTTAGCCCATTTTATTTGCAGTTTCCTAACTTTGTCTCACAACTATATACAAAGCATAGCATAATTCTCAGTCGTGTATGAAACTACTGCAGAAGCAGGTCTGACAGAAATGGTAAGAGATCAAAGAGTCTTTCTAACCCAGGTGAGATTATTTGATAAGCCCAATACTTTTTCTAGTGATGAAAGATGTAACCAAGAGCCAAATTCAGGTCAGTTAGACAGCAGACTATTAAGACCCTTTTTCCAAACACGTGATATCTTGGCTTGACTCGGCACATCAGCCTAGCACGGCAGGGATTTGCATCTCCATTGCAATATGTCACAATACCATAAATCTAGTAGTCGATACCAATACCAGTCCATTTCCATGGTAATTAACACTTAATTTGATACCATGGTAAAAGGAAAAAAGTAATTAAATAAATAAATAAATCCCATGTAAATCAACGCGCACGCACTGATGTGAAAACATCTCCTTCAAACGAATGAAAATAATTTTACGAGATTACATTTGAACACATCATGAGAACGTTGTAATTTACCTTTGCCCAGTAGTTGTTTTACTGAGCAGACCGTGAACGTCATTGTAACTCAATGGCACCTCCGTTAACGTTCGTAGCTCTGCTATTTATCCAAACAGGACTGTGCTGCAAACAGGTAATGTTACTAACGCTCCTCCTTGATTTTAACACAGATATGTTGTTCACAGTGTCGTTTTATCAGGGAAAAATAAGGTGCACCCCTCAAGTTTAGTGGCAGCGCAATGCTGATCACTTTTTTCTCTCTGCTGTGTCTCCGTTCCCAATCAAACTGAAACATGACACAGCCTGCGTATGCATCATTGTGCTTGTGAAACTGTCGGAAGGCATTAATACAGAAGAATGGATAGTCACAGAGGCATTAGATGCCAAGAAAGCTGCGGTTCTCTATTCCTATCGTGGTACCTTCGGTACTGTAGAGAGAGTACCGTCACATTTATAAAATTTTGGCATCGACTTGGTAAGGTATCAGTTCTCGTGACATCCCTAAACCCACCATGGCTGTGACTAGTGGTCAAAGGAGTGGCTGTTAAACAACAGAAAAACACATTTAATTTCCTTTATTCTTCACAGTAAAAGTATTTTTGCTGCTTGTACTCTTCCTTCCTGTAGTATTAACAGAATTGTTTTTACTGAAGAATAGCCCCTAACAAATCGCCGCTCAGTCAGTTCCTGTAAATCCTTCACAATAAAAGTCCACTGTTACTTTACTTAAAAGCTTTGTTATGAGTGAGCAATGAGCAGTAATTTAACATGACTCCTACAGACTACAGCTGAAAATGAAAAATAAAATAAGATATAAGAGCACAAACAGGGACGCAGGAAAGAAACTAAACCTCCAACCACAGAGCACTGAGAGCTGAACACAGGGACTTTGAAAAATGCCTTTCTCTCTGGTTTCCTGCACAGACATGAGTTGAGTCTTGCAGATATCCTTTTGGCCCGACCACGGAGACGGTCCATCTCAGGCGTGGTGTGGCAGAAGTCGGCACATTAAAAGTGGTAAAGGAAACACAATCAGGGCAACACGGTTTGACCCATCATGGCCAAAGAAAAAGCCCCAATACGGTCCTGTGACTCTGGCATGTGTTATTCTGCCGTCACATTCAGGTTGCAGACGTGAACTCCGCTGCAGAGCAGAAACAACCAGCCCTCTTTGTCTGGGTTATTTTTCTGAGTGATTTTGTTTGTTATTTACCTCAGTTATGAATGAGCCTCATATCAACCCAAATGGAAGTTTATTCTAAATGTTGGGTCACCTCACTACTCTTGTTTACATTTCCTTCAGTGGATTTAATCAAGAAACGGGACTCCTGGCACAATTTACAGGTAACATTTTAAATCCCTTTATAGGCCCAGAGCTGACAAGACACACAGCAAACAATGAAAACCAAAAAAAAAAAAAAAATAAACATTCATTCAGTGGATGTGACTGGGAAACTCAATAAATCAAATATTCATTTTCTATTTGCTGAATGTGACTATTTACAGACAAGGAAGTCAAAACAGTGTATTTATAAATTGTAAGGAGATGTGCACAGCAAACACAATGCACAAGAGTGAGTGACTCACCCTTCATATATCATCGGTTTTCCTTTGAGTTCTTTGCCACATCCACATTGTGGATCACCAGATACTTAACCTTGAGCAGGTACCAACCAAACATTGATTATTAATACTGAAAGTCAGAAAGGAGCACATATTGAACAGCCCAAAATAGAGTAAATACAGGGGGGAACACGACAAGTAGACTATTATTGGAATTGCATTGCCAGTTAATCCCCAAAATCCTGTGATAGTACAAAAAAACCCTTTGTATTCTAATGTACGATGAAATTTGCACGGAAAAGGGAAAAACACTGCAAACAGACAGCAAACAGCAGGGAGAGGTCCGATAACATCAGGGGAGAGAAATTGTCAGGTGGCTCTGCACTAAAAAGTCAACACAGTATTTTACTCTATGCGTGTCATGTTTAAAATAATCTTAAAGAAAACAACAGGCAGGGATGTGATCAGAGGGTAAATGATGGGAATCCTTAACCCTCACTCCACTCGCTTATTCTTCGTTGCTTCGTCTCGCTTATTTTTAACGTGAGCCATGTGCGGTTCACAGCAGCAACAGAGAGTGGATGGGATCGTTAGACTGCATACTGACATCATATCAGCAACATAACTACAGTTTCAAAGTCTAGATGTCACAGACAGTGAAGGTGATCTGCTCGCTGTATATTGACATCATGTCAGCAACATTACCGATATAGAAAATGTCATGGACAGTGTTGTAGAACATGCAGGGACTTGCAGGGCTCCATAAATGAATATAGTACAGGGTTTTAATTGTGGATTATTACTATTATTTACAAGCAAGAAGATGTTTCTTGACCTTCTCTGTCTAAAATAAATATAAATGACATGATAATGAAATGAAATGGCCATTATGAAAGTCAAACTTGTTCGGTAACTCTGCCGCCACGCGCTGTTCACGCGGCCGGTCTGGCGCAGGCATAACTGCTGCTTCATAACTTCTTTCTATCTAAACAAAAGGAATGCAAAACTCTGCTGGTATTCAACAATTTGTCATCTGAGTCAGAGCAAACTTCATTTGGGTCCTTGATGCATATGCACCAAAATACAACTAAATATTGGTCAACACATGCAAAACTTGCCTACACGGTGTCACACAAACAGCTGAAGATGAGGCCTTTGCTCCCTCTGTCTGCCAAGGACAAGAGTAACATGACATACAAGCTAACGGATTTGTGTGCATGTCGAAAGTGAATGTCGTGCTCCACCAATACAACGCTCAATGCATTCATTTGCTCTCTCTCTCTCTCTTTCTTTTTTTAGGCCGTGTGCGGTTTCAGGTTTGAAATCAATTTGACTGAGATGAAAGTTTTCAATTTCATTAGCTTGATCAAATGGAGCACTGTTAACAGGCGGCGGTAATGGAAAATCATTTAGGCCGAGCAGCTCACACACTCTCAAAGGACTGGTTAAGAGCTGCTCAGAAAGGAGAGATGGAGAGATAGAGAAAGAAAAGGGGGGGAGGATGACAGGTGGGAAAATATTGATGGGAGACACTGAGAGAAAAGACGGGAGACAGGAACAGAGGAAGAGATGACAAGGAGAAAAATATTGCATTTAGGAGAAAGGAAGAGAAAGATTGTGAGACAAAGTCTGAGACACAATGGCAGGGAGTAAAATGATGGAGTAAGAAGTAGAGAAAAGAAATAGGGACAGAAAATACTCTTTAAGAGAGAAAGAAGTGTGTGATGAAGCAAGATGGGTGGAGAAAAAGGACAGAAAGAGGCAGACAGATTAAATATAAGAATGATTGATGACCGTATGATTAAATGAGCAAAAATGTCACAATAACGGCCGAGAAGAAGCAGGAGGCAAAGAACAGGGAAGAAGGCAGACATTTGTCTCCTCCTCTCGTGTGCCTGCTACGCAGTGGCCCGTTAAACCTCGTCACTCCTCCTCACGTTTGTCAGAGAAAAATACTGTTGTGATGAAAAAACAAACAATCAGCCATCGAAAGACTGAGCTCGGCAGCAGATTGCCAGCTTAATATTAACACTTTGATGAGGAAAAACAAATGCAAATTAGTCGCAGATTAATATGCGAGAGGAATGCAGAGGCCAAGAGGACATTAGGAAAATAGAGAGGAGAGACTTGAGGAAAGAATGATGGATTTATTGATTGGATAAAGGAAGTTACAGATTAAATTTGGCTTGCAAAATGGTGGAATCGACCATTAGGGGTCTTTAGCACCATAAAGTGAAAACTGTCCAGTACCAGCAGGCAGATATCTACCCAGATTACTACGATACATGTTTCTACTCTTCTAACAGCCAGGTCTCAATCTCTGGTCGTCAAATAACATTTTGTCACGCCCCTTAGCGTCTGATACCGACACACAAGGCAACCTTCAGCGTCTGTATGAGATGAAACATGCTTTCAACTAACTCCAATGTAAAACTGTGCATTAACTCTGTCTACGTAGGGAGGAGGTCAAGGTGGACGGACATCCAGGAGACCACTGTCTGTGTCCCGTGTGAAAACAAAACTCAGCATTAACTCATTTCAAGTTACGTACATGATTTAACTTGCAAAACATACTTTTTGTCTTGTCCGGAATCTTAGCTTTTAGCCACAAAACAAGCTGAACAAGACAATTTCAGGCAACCAAAATTTTAAAATGAACTTTCATGAACTGAAAACACACAATGAAAATGTCTAACTCTGTGGTAGCGACCTGTCAATCACAAGGTAGCCACACCCTAAACCACACCCTACTTTATGGTCTATTTGACTCTAAATGAGACCATAATTTACTAAATGAACATCATGCTGATTTGAAGAAGACTTGAAACTAGAGACTGAGACTATAAACTCATGTTTACAATGTTGACTGAGGTAATACATCAAGTGAGAAGTAGACTCATTTTCTCATAGACTTCAGTGCAATCAGACTTCTTTTTGCAACCAGAGGAGTCGCCCCCTGCTGGCTGTCAGAAATAATGCAACTTTAAGGCACTTCCTCAGTGGCTTCACTTTTCACACACAGAAAGCTGCCTCATACAGAACTGAGGACAATTTTTTAGCGAATCAGCATTTACAGGATGAACTGTCACATGCAAGTTTTGACAGATATGAAAATTACAGCTTAAATTTCCACATTTTCAGCTTCATATTTGAGGACATATGGATCAAATCTTGTATCATGTATACGTCATTTTAGATCTCTCAGGATATATCACTGTATATTATTACAATATTGTGTGAATATCCGATTGAGAAAGTGTTTGGATGTTCTAGCAAATCCAGCATCTAAAAAGTTACAAAATCATGGTCTTCGATTCAAAACTCACATGATAATCTAAAATCATCATGAATGCAATATTGCTCACAATGGTCCAAAACTCCCAGGGATATTAACAGGAAAGATATCACACTATAAAAAGCATGGAAAAATCTGTAATTGAGCTACTTGCAGGCAATTGTTATAGTTTAGCCTTTATACACTTTCATGGTGCACACACACACACACACACACACACACACACACACACACACACACACACACACACACACTACACTAATAAACTACATTCAATCAAGAACCAATGAGAAAAATTGAAGCTAATGTTAATCCATTGTTACTCTCCTCAGTGTCATTGTGTCATGATGATAATGATCAGCTAATTCAGTTTCACACACACACACACACACACACACACACACACACACACACACACACACACACACACACACACACACACACACACACACACACACACACACACACACACACACACACACACAGAGTGTGGCTAACCAGCCGAGTGAAGCTACAGTAATGTAATGGGAAATGTGTTGCTGATTAGCTCAACCTTAAACCCTCGAGACACAACTTCTGGACCTACAGTAGTGCTCACACACGCACGCACGCACGCACACACACACACACACACACACACACACGCACGCACGCACGCACAAAAACAGACACACACACACAAAATTAGTCGGGCTATTCATGCTAATCTGAGGGAAAATGACTTGCTCATTAGCAAGACCCTTAAACCTCTTGACAGGCCTTTGAATCTCGGCCGTCGCATGGTCACAGAGTATACAGAGACACACACACACACACACAAGCTTGTGCAGAGGAAGTTGGACTAGTCACAAATTAGTATTAAAGTATTCAGACTGATCAGATGACTTTCAGTAACTGCCTGTATATCCTATTAATGGCAGAGATGTAGACAGCCGAGCAGAATACACTCATGAGGATAAAATCTATCGAAAAGATGCCTAAAACTTGTAAAAAGTGCAAAAAAATCAATGCAAGATTTATGGAAATACCACAAAATGAAGTTAAAAAAAACAGAGTGGAGATGTGACTGTCAGAGCAGAAACAAGCTTGAATTCCTACTAAAGATCCACACTCCCACCTTCCCCCTCAAATCTTGAACTTGCCTTAAAATGATTAGATTATTTCTATACCTCGTACAACATAAGCTTAACTGTCATCACTGCAAGCTTGACCTCAACCCTTCTACTAATCCAAAATGTAACCTTAGAGTCCCCAGTTCAGTGCTTGTCAGATTTCCTGAGCAGGTGTTCAGATGATGACAAGGAAAATAATAGAAATATGCCATTTATGTCACAAAGACGCCCACCAGGAATGTGTGCTCTCCTATATTTGACTGGCCAGTGCAGCAACATTATGCCAGATGACATCGCGATGCAGCCAAAATTGATTCACGTTCATCTGTGTTGTTCTGCTGGAGCGTTCTGTGTCGCTCCCCCTCATCTGCACCAGACAGACTGGCTCCATTCAAATGAATGTGTGAGCTAGGATTTGACCACTTCTAAAACCCCCATACCCTAAACACTTATTATATGTTCAGAGTTTAGGTGGCTATGTACAACTTTTTTGTAACTCTCTGAAACAAGACAATTGACAATCAGTGCAGGGATTGCTCCCATGTGCGAAGGTGTGAAATCAACGTACTTTGTTTGTGTTTCGCGGGTGAAACCAAGTGCAACATGATTAATGCGTCAAAGGAAAGACTGTCCAAAACTGTGTGTTGTTATCACCATTTATACGATGCATTGCAACTACAAAGACACGCAAAAGACGCAGAGTTCTTGCACAGAGATAAGGGAAGCAGTGATAGATTTAGGAAGAGGCTATAATGACAAGCTTTCCGCTTCACTTTTACATGTGTCTGTTTGAAACAGATAAAAAGACTTTGCCTTTGGACAGTGGTGGATGAAGTACCTGAAAGCTACACTGGAGTAAAAGTACAAATATCTAACCAGAAAATGACTTAAGCTGAAGTTAAAGTCACCTATTAGAATATTACATAAGTAAAAATCTGATACTTACTGGACTTCATTAAAGTATTTTTCTGATATTAAATGTACAAGTAAATGCTGTTAATAAAAAAAGCAAAGATACTGCGATTTATGAAGTTTAGTCACCTGAAAAACAGAGGCCACTTGAAAAAAAAAACAAGGTCTTCATTACTTAAAGGATTTAAAGACAGTTGACAGAAATATAAAAACTCAGATACTTCCAAAAATACACCACTGCCTTTCCTTTGGATGACGTAAGACAACGGACTGAATCCTTAATTATTAACTCTAAATGAACCAAAGAGTGGTCTAACTGACCTCACTTCGTAAAAAGTCCTCTATCCGACGGACTAAAATGATACTCAAAGATATCAAACTCCTGCAAATTGGACTGTGATTTAGAATGAGTCTATGGAAAGCCAGAAACCTTCATCGCTCTCACTGAGTAACCACACATATTTGTTCAACCTTCATATTTGCCAACTCAAACATATTAATTTCTACCTAAGCCATGAAATATAAGCCAATAAGTGTTAGTTACATTAATGCTCTATTTACAACAGACAGCTGAAGTATGAAATAACTGATTCATACACATATAATAGTATGAAATCTGACAAATTCTCTTGAAAATAGGGAGTTTTTACTTCATAATTTGAGTTAGACTGTAGACATTTTACTTTGGCAACAACATGAGTATATGATGACACATAGTGGCTCCCTAATAACACATTCTTCTACGGCGTCTATCATGTGTACGTACAGAGAGAAAATGTGTCTGTATGTGTGTGAGTGTAAATATGTCCAGGCCCTGCAGCAGACAGTATCCCTCTAGATGAGATTTACTGATATAGAAGAAGGAACATAGGGGATGAATACCCTCTCAAGGGAGGAGAAAATCTCCTGTCTCTCTTCAGTTTCTCCTCCTCCTCCTCCTCCTCCTCCATGGATGAAGAGTCGGTGTCCTTATGACGAAGAGAGACAATTCTTTTCCCCATCAACCAGCTCCTTGTGCGTGTCTCGGTGTGTTTGAGTGGTCTTAAGTGTCTGACTGTGCATACACTCATCTTTCCCATCAAGTGGCATAGGAAACCAATTCTCTCCGTTGTGGAAGAACTGTGACGTTTTAATGCAGAAATGACAACGTGAAAAACTGACGGGCTAATTAACTACATATTTATTTAAAAATAACGGAAGAAAATCTGAAGAAAGAGCAGTGGGTGTATGCTCAGAAGGACATGCAAACAAACTACAGTTTATCAGACCTGTGCTCCAGCTGTATACCAGTATACACTAAGACTATCTGTGTTTTCTTTTCACACCGGAGAAATGACAAGATGAAGCGTGCTTTTAAATGCCAGCTGGCAAAAAAAAAAAAAAAAAACAATCTATTTTTTTAGTGTGGTGTTGGATGTTATTGGCCCACTGAAATGGAAGAGATACTCGCAGCTGATAGAAGGTGAGGATATTGTGGATGGTAGCAAGACAGCGCTGCTGAAAACAAAACAGTGGATTAATAGACGCTCCAAGAGATCGTTTAATGGGTAGTCAGCGGCCGAGACACAACAAACAGGAAACAACCAGCAGCTATGACGACCAACTGTTACGTCGCCTCACGTTGCCTTTGTCTTGGCTGACAAGTTGCACTTGAACACACCGCAAAGACCAGAGTGGACAGCCATTCAGCATGTACGTTCTGCACCTGCATGAGAGGAAGTAACTCTTCACACCAGCTGGCGGCAGTAGTACGTGTTCTTCATTCAAAAAGGTAAACCTGAAGGCCGAGGATGGATGGAGTTTGCTTGCTTTCCTCACTTCCGTATGAGCACATACAGCAGACAACTGAGACCCCAGTTCAACCATCCAGGAGCGTTACTGTAGCAGCCACAGTGCTGCGTGTAGCGCTGAGGACATGCAGCCAGTTTCCGGGTAAAAGTCTGCCGCCGCACCACCATCATTTAGTTTAGCAGGTTGTCAGCTGTGTGTCTGCCCAGCTTACCAATACTCTGTCACCCGGCGTAGTTTCCAACAGACCGTGTGTGCGTGCATGGCGGCGGTGAGCGTGGGCTTGTCGGTGATGTTATAGCTGTGAACGCAGGTGTAGCAGTGTGTGTTTATTTATCAGTGAATAAATGCTACAAGGCTACAACTCTTCCGCTCAAGCGAGCTATAGACCAGAGCCAACTTCCTGTATCATGCAACTCTGGCTCAGACTCTCTTAAGGTGGGCACTTACGGTGGACCAGTTTTTGGTCTACTTTTTAATTAGCTTTCTATATGTCTTTTAACTGCTTTAACAATAGAGTTAATCAGTTAAAATTCATAATGTCAGTAAACGGTTAAACGGTTAATTATTAACATCCCTAGTCAAGTCAGTCTTCAAGTAAAAAGTTGATTTATGTTCCACACTACAAATCTGTCTATCATTCCAATTCATGCAAAAATATGGAAATTAAATTTCTGTATACTAACTTCTAAATCAGAGTGATACAGGGAAGAGAGAGTGCAGGTTTTCAGCCTGACGTTACACACAGTTACACTTGTACAGCTGCCCATTTCACCCACGCAGTACTCCACATGAGCAGTCACAGTGGAGTTTTTTTTTTTCCCCACATTCAGGAGCACCTTGACAAATAGTTTTTGCAAGAGGAGGGGAGAGTGTCTCACTTCTACTTTCCCAAACAGGCAACCTTGCAGTCACACCGTAATATCCACAACACGCAAGATACAGAAAAATCAATACCGGAAATAGGTGAAAGTTTCATGACCGAGGACGAAGGAGGCAGCCACAGAGTAAAGACCACCACATGTCCGCTTCTTCCAGTCCACCCAATTTGTTTTTCGGTGTCTCTATGACCCTCTCGACTGTGTCCCTCTGTGCTGTCCTCTCACTGTCACCATGACAAAGACCATGTGAGTGGGCTGTGACACCGAGGCAGAAAGAAAGAGGCTCATGTTGAAGGACTATGTAAAAACAGGTTTAGGGAACAAAACCACTTGGTTAGGTTTACAAAAAAGATCATGGGCTTCTAATGTGTAAAATTAGAGCTGCACAATATGAGGGAAATATGTGACATGCAATAATAATAATGTTGAATGTAGTGATGATATTTGTGATAAACACATTTAAGTTTACTCAGTTCTGCTTTCAGTATGCTGAAAAATAACATACAACAAATTGCCTGTTGACTAAAAAAAAATTAGGAAATTATTTCCAACATTTTTTTCTTTTATTGAACAAAAAGGCACCAATAAAAATATAGTAACTTAACATTTTAAAGTGCAGTTTTCTACAGATCCCTGAGTGCAGTGGCGCAGTGTTTCCCAATGTGCTTATCGTACAAAATGCAATGATGATTAAAAAAATATATATATTGTGCAGCCCTAAGTGAAATATGTACAGAAACGTCACTAACGCAACTTAGAAAATAGCTCAACACTTTGGGACACAAACGCAGATCTCTAACACCTGGAAATTCCTGTGTTTGTTGAACCCGCCCACCATGACCAAGGAGTCATGGCATACAGACGACACGACAAAAGCAAGAACGCCGTTCTTATAGTATGCAAAATGACTTGAGAATTACTGTCATTCATACACCATTTAGTGCGAGCTGGCTGCTGACATCATGGTGTTCAGCCCCCCACAACTCCTTCCCTCCTGCATTCATGAGAAAATGTTAAAAGTTCACATTCTCTATCTCTGAAATGTCCCTTGTCTGATTTTAAATCTCCTCTATTACTTATTTTGCAGATAATAAGCTCCCTTTGTGTGTGGGTGTGTTTGGATGAGCTGTACGTGTGCGTCTAAGTGTGTGTGTGTGTGTGTGTGTGTGTGTGTGTGTGTGTACGTGCATGTGCTCATACGAGTGTGTTCCTGAGTGAGTCAGTGAGCCACTGAATGAAACCAACAGAGAGAGAGAGAGTGTAAAGGACAGACTGACAGACTACCATTGTGTGTGTGTGTCTCAGTGATTTTACATCAGTAATTATTAATGCTCTGTGTTGCATGAGTAATGGTGCATAGTGCTGACATTCTGCTACAGGTTAGCGGTGTAGTGCAAAATGCGCTGAAGCACACAGACAGACACACACTCTTTGAACAGTGCAGTTTTTTTTTTTCACCAGCGTTTGACACAAAGTACAATCTGCCACATGGCTTCTCCACATATTAAAAAAAAGGCAAACCTCAACAAAGGTGCAGCCATTAAAGAGAGCTACTGAACAATGAGCTAATCGGTTGTGAGCGGCTGTGCTCTAATTTAATGTCAGAGAAACCGTTGACCGGGACTGTTGAGATTTCATGATGTGCGGATTTCAAATATCACAGCCAGCCAATTAGAAACAAATATTTTCCTTTGATATGCTTTTAGAGCATAGCACAGGCCCCTGTCAAAGCTAACGTGATAATAACACAATCAGGCAAATTTGTTTTAATGGCACTAATTTCTTTAATGCATTAACACAATTGATCTTTCAGAGGATGTAGCGGGCTCAGTTTTAAAGCTAGAGTGAAGATACTGGCATCACATCAACTAGAAAACCTACAGAATATATTGGTATTAACCGTGTCATACTAGCTTGTCCTGAAGGAGGCTAAATAACGCAACATTTACACAACATTTTGGTGACAAAAACCTGGCATCAATTTGAGGTCACTTAGGTTACAGCTGTCAAAGTTAACATGATAACGTGCAAAATTTGTTTTAATGCCGCAGTTTTTTTTCCCCCCTAATTTCAATGGTACCAACCATGTTAAATAACACTCCGAAGTTACGCTACATTTTGGCAAGGAAAAACTGTCATGGCCATTTTCAAAGGGATCCCTTGACCTCTGACCTCAAGATATGTGAATGTAAATGGGTTCACTGGGTCCCCACAATTCCCCCCTTTACAGACATGCCCACTTTATGATAATCACATGCAGTTTGGGGCAAGTCATAGTCAAGTCAGCACACTGACACACTGACAGCTGTTGTTGCCTGTTGGGCTGCAGTTTGCCATGTTATGACTTGAGCATATTTCTTATGGTAAATGTAGTACTTGTGAGAGTTTCTGGACAATATTTGCCATTGTTATGGGTTGTTAACTGATTTACAATAATTTCATTCGATTTTCATAAAGCAGCATATATAAGGGTATTAACAGATAAAACATATGTGATTAATTGTTTAGTTTATATTTACCTTTTTGTACTGAGCAGGACATTTTACAGATGAAAAATAGCTGTAATAGCAATAATAACCAAATTATGTGCATATAGAGATATAACTAGATGCAGTATGCATATGCACATGCATGCAACAAACACACAGATATATACACCGACAAGGAAATGAAGTGAAGGAATGAAGTAAAAAAAAAGAGTAGAAAAAACACAACTATCCATCACATGTAACATCACTGATTGATGATACAGTATATAAAAATGGATTAGTATTTTAAAAAAGTGGAGTAGTCAGACAGTAGCCCTCAAATATCAACAATGTTTGCAGCTAAATTTTATAACCTAAGTGTTAAATTAAAAAATGACTCATGTGTTGATTTGCGTGAGCATGTGTAAGGAACTCCCAGGCCACCCGCCCACAACAGACTTGCTGCTGTGGGCGGGAGCTGTGGTTCATGTTCATGATGCTCAAAAGCCGCATCATGAACCCCGGTGACTCCTCAGCCTCTGAACCTCCAACACAACTGTTTGCTGCCTGTGAACAGGCATCGTTCTGACGCCGCTCTCCGTTTGAACAAACCAACAATGACAACCTGGAGACAACCTGCATGATGAAATAACAGAGTGATGCAATTACAATGAAATGGCGTGACATGAAAATAGAAATGCCACTCAGGGAATAACAAGACAATAGCATAAGTAGGGACTACTGGGGAGACGGCGGGAAGGCAACTCTGTGATTAGAGGTGCCGTGACATGTGGCACTTATAACCAAAAAATGCCGGAAACAATACAAGACTTTGAAACTGAGAAATACATGTTTTAGAAGGTACATATGACAGCTTTGGTGTGGCTACAGACAAACGCAGGTGACTAAAGGCCTGTGTGACTACACTTGTAAATGCAAACACATACAGGCACAAGCAAAGCATGAACTGTGTGAACAGTTTGTATGAACAGTGAAACACACTGAGGAAGACAACTCATTGAATCTGGCAATGGACAAGGGAGAGAGGTCTGTGTTTTGCTTTTTTAAACTGCCTTAGGTGGCCATTACAGCATTAGAGCCAGAGCTCCCCAATGCCCAATAAAAACTGTTAAACCACAGCCAAGTTGGAATAGACCTTTTCCTGTGCATGTGCACTGAAATAGAGCAAGAAAAGAAAGAGGTACTGGCCATTCTAACTATCAAGGGAGCTCCTAAACAGCAGTCAAAGAGCATTTTGCACCGTCAGACAGTCCCTGGGCCAAAGGAGAATCTGTCTTTTTTATTTCATCCCATGTGAAGAGGAGGAGGAGGAGAGGAGGTGTGAAGAGGAGAGCAAAGAGAGGAAGCGTTTTGGTTGATTTAATCTAACGGTTACTCAGCCGTTTTGTCTGCCACAGCTGTTTGGTCTCCTGTCGGTGTGCCGTGCGCCGGCGACCGCCGCGCTCCGGGGCGCACAACGCAGCGACTGTTAAACTGCTCAGTGGGCCGCGAGTGACCGGGGCTGATTAAAACACACGCGCACACGAGCGCGCACAGACACAGAATACACTCGCGGGAATGTGATACTAATCCTGAAGGACTGTCGTGTGTGTGTGTGTGTGTGTGTGTGTGTGTGTGTGTGTGTGTGTGTGTGTGTGTGTGTGTGTGTGTGTGTGTGTGTGTGTGTGTGTGCGTGGAAAACGGAGATGTACAAGTGCGCACACACGGGGCTCCAAACACAAAATATCTGTCAGCCTTCTTCGTTTGTTTTCTCCCGGGAGTACGTGGGTGGTGGTGGTGGTGTTGCCCGACCTGAATTCAGAATATCTCAGCGTTGTTGTAGTGTTATTGAGCAAGACAGCGACTCGCCATCTGCGCAGACTGGAACACGCTCTAAATCTAATTTTCACAGCTTCAATTGATCTTATAGAACCGGTTAAATTGTGATCTATGTTGCCGTTTTAAGCGACGGACCACGAGTCATTTAACGAAGTCATGCTTTTAAATGGTGACATTTCTTCCTGTTTCTCAGATAATTGTGTCGCCAAAGAAAGAATCTTATTAGAATTTAACGTTCAAGTTTGTTTCTCAGTGCATTTTTTAGAAAAGTGGCGAGAGGACAGCCGCAGAAAACCCTTTCGGATCACCTCTTAGAGAGACTCATCTCCAAACCGGATCAGGAGCGCAGAAGAGGCCATGCGCAACCTTCCCAAATCCACAGAACAAGAAGTTTAAATGTCTTTATTGTATGACAAACGCTGACGGCGGGTCGTCCAGTCCTCTCCGAGAACTCAAATGGGCACGCGGTGCAGGTGAGCCGCAGACTGGCCGGGGTTCGGGTGTCTCAGATGGCACCAGTTAGTAATACGCATCTGTCATTTGACGCTTCGGCTCAGTCAATTACTTATTATTCCACACACGCGCAGCAGGTGTCAAGGTGAATAAGGGATAATCGATAATCATTTGGCAACAAAAAAATGAAGTTGCCTCATTTAAATTTCCACATGTAGGCAGACATAACCTCCAGTCCGTGAGCACTAACAGAGAAAAGCGTCATGACTTCATGCAGTTAGCTCCAGTTTAACACTTTTCAGCGATGGATGCTGTCACGTTGATGTCTCTGAGGATGGAGATGTGGGTAAACTGAGTTATGAGTTGGGTTTCCCTTCATCGTCATCACCTCATCTCCAGAGCGCACACTGACGCACAAAAAAGCCAAGGACCAACAATCATAATACACATGACGCACGAATCCGCGGCGCCTTCGGGACTACAAAAAGTTCAAACAATAAGAACAAAACTAAAAAAAAAAAAAAAAAAAAAAAAAAAACTCAGAGTGGGTGTGACGCTCCTGATTTCTAGCCCCAAAAACTAAAACGACGACAAGTTTCCGCCTGCATCCGCATCTCTTACCTTCCCACAGGAGCAGAAGGACCGTCTTCCAGAGGCGACATCCCACCAGCGCGCCTCCTCTTCTCCGGACCGTCTCCATCCCTCCTCTCGATAAAAAAAAAACCTCCGGTACTGTTCACAGGACAGACAAAAGCTGGTGTTTTAATTTATAATCTCTTTCCCCCGGACAGGTCACTACCGAATTGGTGCCATTAATAATCTCGATTGACCAAACTGCGATCCGCCTGTGCTTGACCTAAAGTCACCGCTCAGATGAGGTTTGGAGTAAACTATAAATCCTCCTGGAGTCAAGTCACAAAAAAAGAAACATCCGAAGGGAAATTCCGCTGCTTCTTTTTTTTTAATCCTCCCCGCAAAAAAGTCTGCGGTGCGTCTCCTTGAAGACAGAGCCGAGAAATGAAGCCGTTTTCTCCCAGTGGAGAGCTTTTTCCACGGGTGCGCTCCTCTGCGTTATTCATCCAAACGGGACACCTCAATGTCTCTCCCCGTATCTCACTTTTCTTTCTTCCGAAGTTTAGACAGATCAGCTGAGTGGACGAAGAACTCCCCCGACGAATTAAAAAGTCAACTCAATAGGCGGGTTTGACACAACAAAACCCAAGAAAACTCTGTCACTTCAGGCGCACAGATTAAATAAAATCCAAATTCCGCTCGCCCGGCAGCAGCTCCGTCCGCTCTCCTCCTTCTCCTTCCACCCTGTGTCTGTCTATCCTCCGACTATCCTCCTCTTGCTCTGCATGTGTGCGTCTGGGTTGAACTTGAGAGGCTGTATCCACTCGTCCGCGGGATGGAGGGAGGAGAGGAGGAGGAGGTCTGACGCTTCCACCAGCCGGCAGAGGAGGAGGAAGAGGAGGAGGAGAGCCAGCGGAGGCTGTGGGGCTGAGGAAGGTGGAGGGTGGGGGCGGGATTTGGGGATTTAAGTGACATTTGAGCAGCCAATGAAGGGTGGTGGAATTTATTTGGACTTTTTTTCATTTCTTTCATCCTTTAAAATTTCTTTATTATTTATCTATTTCCATTTTATTTTGGATGGGACAAAACATCAAGAAGGACTGTTAAATATGTGTATTTGAAAAAACAAAAATACAGGCTGACATAAAGCCAATAATTGAAAGTGTGTAAATCAGTCTATGGGAAACAGGTTAAAGTACACTGCCACTTTTGATGCTGAAAGGACTCAGACAGAAGAGTAAATGAAGATATATGAAGATATCCCATGAGAAAGGCCTATTTCTCTGTGTGCATGTTTATCACTATATGTTAGGAGGACATGAATCTGTTTACATAGTCACATTGTGGGGACTTGCCTTCCTTTTGGGGACAAAATGCACGTCCCTATAACATAAAACATTATATTTTAGGGTGAGGACTAGTTAGGGTTAGGGAAAGGTTAGGTACTGGTTAGGTTAAGGGTAAGTCTCCAGGAAATATATGTAAGTCCATATAATGTCCTTAAAAGTCATGGGAACACTACCGTATGTGTGTGTGTGTGTGTGCGTGTTAGTGTCAGCTGTGTGTGTGTGTGTGTGTGTGTGTGTGTGTGTGTGTCAGCTGTGTGTACGCGCACACATTCACGTTGTTTATCCTTTCAAAGCCTCTCTCTGCATTATTCATATAAAGACACACGCTACACCTGTTCTCTCTGTAATCGATAGACGCCTCCCTCGCACGAGCTCTCACGTACGCGCACACGCACCGCATCCGCTTCCAGTGGCGCGTGACAGCTTGTACAACTGCAAAATGTGATACACCAGGCACCTTGTAATAAAACTCATTCACTTTCTATTGATGGGAAGAGTGTGTGTGTGTGTGTGTGTGTGTGTGTGTGTGTGTGTGTGTGTGTGTGTGTGTGTGTGTGTGTGTGTGTGTGTGGAGGAGGTGGTTGGGGAGGGGGGTGAACAAGCCAGAAGAGAGAGAACATTAAGGTCTTCTTTGAGTCCGAGGCGATATTTCATAAGGCAGCGTGCCTGCTTCCCTTTGTCAGCTAAATGTGTAAAAGCTAAAGAGATGACATTGTGACTTATTGAATTGCAAATCAGTCCGTCGGCGGAGGGATGGGAGGATTTCCGGAGACGGAGATACGTGAGCCTCGCTGCCTGCCTGACTCTCCCGCCTCTACAAGAAGGAGCGACAGCCCCCCCTAGTGTCACATCTATAGAAGAGACACTACTGTAAGTGGTGGCATTCACAGACCCCTCTACACATTCATCTGTCCGTAAAGCTGCAGTGGGAAGAATATTTTTGGCATCATTTGGGCAAAAAACCATAATGTGTCAAGGTAATTTTAATTGCAGGGCTCCAGACTAACTTTTTACATTGGTTGCACTGGTGTGCTGAACCTTTCCATTTAGGTGCACCAGCACATGACGGAGGTGCACCCAAAAGTTTTCACTGTGCCGTAATAATACATTTTAAGCATTTTGTTAGTTCCCATAGGAATAAACTATGGTGAATGGACTTGACCACTCAAAGCACTTTACACTACATGTCAGCATGTACCCATTCACACACAGTCATACACCGATGAGACAAAGGCAGCTAAGGTGCCAACTTTGCCCCTCCGGATCTAATCTAAATATCACATACCGATGGCTATGCCTTTAGGAGCATTTGATATTAAGTGTCTTGCTCAAGACCGGAGCTGCCAGGGATCGGAACCACTAACCTCCCGATTGGTGGACGACCTGTTCCACCCTCTAAACCACAGCTGCCCCCAAAAATAGATGTCACAATACCAGAAATTTAGTCATTGATAACAATACTAGTGAAAATCCATGACTCTAGATACCAAATCCATACCGTGGTGAAAGGCAAAAAACAAAAAAACAACAATAAATTCAATGTAATTCACCACACACTCCTTTATTAAAAACATTGATGTGAAAACATCTTCAAACAAACGGATTTATTCAAGTTTCTCGCCAAAAAATGGGGGCAGGTATACCTGGCACCGCAGCATTTCTCTTGATGATCACTAGTTCTCCTCATTTTGAATTACTGTCATGTATTATGGTTGTGATGTTGCTCGAGGAGAAGCAGTCTACAGAACACAGATTCATACACACAGGTAGACCCGTCAGGAGCAAAGGTGCACCCAATGAAAAGTCGCACTCAACAGATTTTTGGTCGCATTGTTGCACTCTGGAGCCCTGATTTATGTAACCTAAGATCACAAATCACAGGAGACTTCATAATCTGTACAGGACACAACACCCTCTGTCCTTTACAGTACGACCCTCTCATCAGATAAGGAAAAACTCCCCCCAGAAAACCCATTTAACTGGGAAAACAATTTAAAAAATTATAACCTTTCAGCATATTGGCTGTTCATTCAGCAGCGGCAACCGTTAATCCCTCGCAAACTCCGATCAAACAGTCTAACTGGGCAGCACTGATCAAATCTGATTATGAATCAATATTCTGTTACTGTAATGCCTTTTCCTCATCTCAAATGATTTCAGAAACATCTTGTTGTTACTGTTTAGCTGTAATATGATAAAGTTTGCTGGTGGGCGGTGCTTGATATTTCCTCAACTGATCTCAACATGGCTGCCGGGTCACAAACTTTCTCATTTTACAGCTAAACAGTAACTACAAGATGTTTCTGAAAACATTTGAGGTGAGAAATAGGCATTACAGTAACAGAATATTGATTCATATTTGATCAGCGCTGCCTAGTTTGACCATTTGAGATGGCAGCCTCCAGCTCAGCTCTGATTGGTTGTTTTCCTTCAGTCTGTAAAATCTTGCAGATGCCATTAGGAGCACCGGAGGACAACATGATATTTTTCAGATTACTTGTCTCATGCACTACTGTCAGGATATAGTGACCGTTTTATAAAAATGTTTTATTTGAATCATATTTGCTGCAGTTGTACCTTCTTCTCTGTGATGCCACCACATGAACCTGACTGATCCTCCACACTCTCTCCATCTGTCCTCTTTCACTTTTCACTCGCTTTCCCCAAAAACACATTTTTCTGGCCTCCCAGTCACAAGCCAGCCACTTCCTATAACATCTAGACAAACCGCCATCCGACCACGTTATGGACCACAACCAAATCAGTGCATTTTAAAAATATGATTCTAATTTCCCACAATCTAATTTAATTTTTCCCTCCGCCAGCCGCAGCAGCATTCCCTGTGACTTAAGCTTGAAAGATCATTTTTTTAACTGAGATATTCCTCTTGGGGCCGCAACCCAAGCAAAGCATTAGTTCAGCAAACATGCGGTAAAAAGTAATATTTGTACAAATACAGTGTGTGTGGCCTCACTGGCTGTTTGGAGGAGATTTGACAGAATAAAAAGGATTTCAAATAATTCCCACAGGGACAAGAAACAAAGACGAAGTCTTTCAAAGTGGGAGGAAAACAATCTTCTGGTAAAATATAGTAAATTGGTTCATATAGACGTTTGTTTTACAGCTGCAAATCAATTAGCTGTCAACTTATTAAATTAATCAGCAACTATTTTGATAACCAATTAATGGGTTTGATAATTAATTATTTTTTTTAAGGAAAAAGTCACAATTCTCTGATTCCAGCTTCTTAAATGTGAATATTTTCTGGTTTCTTTAGTCCTCTGTGACAGTAAACTGAATATCTTTGAGTTGTAGACAAAACAAGACATTTGAGGGTGTCATCTTGGGCTCTGGGAAACATTTTCACTGACCAAACAACTAACTGAGAAGATAATCAGACAGATTAATCAACACTGGAAACAGTCAATAGCTGCAGCCCTACATTTGTTCCAAAAATGTGCCGCTTATGACCCCTAAATAGAAGCCATCACTGATGTCAAAACCCAACTTTTCACTCCAGACGTAAATGAATTAAACTAGTTTTCTTCTTTTCCTCTAAGATTATTTCATGAGTCATTATGAGAGGAAGGCTAGAAGGCAAATATCCATTATATCACCAAAAAGAGGGCATCTATCATAACAATTGCAATGTCAGCAACTCTTCTCATACAACCTGGAGTTGATGTTATGTGATAAAGGAAAAATGATATGCTTTCTAAAGCTGGTTCTCTGCGGCTGGTTGCTGTGCTCATTCACTGCCAGACTGACCAGAGACACGCTGACCTTCAGTCAGGACGATGAACCCCATACAGCTGATTATACAAGTCCCACTTTCTTCTGCGTGGTTGCTGAACTTTGTGTCACTTCCCAAGAGGAACTATTCAAAAGTGTGGACAGAGTTTGAGTGTTGAGAGGGAAAAATAAGGGTGCAGGTAAACATCTAATTAAAATAGGGAAAGCCACACACTCCCTTTGATGCAATCCTTTCATTTGTAGTTTTATGAATCCACTGCACATCTTGCCTTCCTCTGTGTGTGCTGAAACACTGATTGATAAAATCAAAAGTGCAACCATATTCCCCCTCCTTACTCCGTAAATATGCTGATAGAGTTCAAGCAGATGTGCGACAGGAAGTAAGAAAGACTGAAGAAACAACCACTTTTTACTCTTCAACGTTAGACATGAGTTGTAGTCAGATGCACAATCTCTCTCTCTCTCTCTCTCTCTCTCTCTCTCTCTCTCTCCTGTCAGTCTGCTGTGCTGCGCCCACCCTGAGGTGATGGTGGTCATCGCTGCACCCGTCTTCTTCAGCTTCTCTCCCTTTGGCGTCTCAGTGGTGAGATGACCTTACCGCTGCAAGTCACTTCACATCCTCTGTCGCAGACTGAAAACTCATCTTTTGAAAAGAGAGTACTTCAGATCACTTTTGCCCTACCAAAACACACCCCGCTGTCAACATGTACTGGTATATATTTCTGTAATCTTACAGTGGAACACTCCTTCCAAAATCATCTTATTATTCAATTTCTTTTCCTAAACCTTCAATGACACTTCACTGCAGGTAACTCTTGTTTCCCCTTCCATTTGAAAATGAGAGGCCAAAGTTAGCTGCAGTTTAACCTCCTTTGAACTTGATGAGAATAATTGCCAAAATGTTCATTTTTGATAACCAACGTGGTGAAGTATTCATTTAGCTTCTCCAAGATAATTCAAAATAAAAAGCAGAGATCGTCTACCCAGGGTGCCAAACCCAGTCAAACTTTGTTACTCACATCATGCAGTGACCCACCAGAAGCAGGTCTGCACATTTTAGTGTGAAAGGTCGAGCCCGATTATATTACATTTTCAATTTCACAGTATTGTTTAACAAAGGGCACGGCCATGAAGTTTCTCAGCCATCAGTGAAGCAGACATCTAACCTCTTTCTTTCTAATTGTTCAACTGAAACACTTTAAGATATAAAATGGTCTCAGTAACCACAAGTTTCAATGACCTCACTGGTCAATAGAGCTGGGTATTAACCAAAATCACTGAGTACCAAGTAGAACTGAAAATTCTCCAGTCAAACGATACCTGCTATCAGTCCTTGTATTGTTTTCCTCGAAGCCAATCACCACAAGTATGGTTTATAAATATGGTTTCTTCATACATGATGAGTAATGCTGAAAGGCTACAGGGGATGTCTGCTGAATCTATTTGGAGAGAGGTCAGTGCACAAACAAATTATCTCTATACTACATTTAAGCTTTAGTTCTTAGAGAGAAATCACCAAGATATATTTATTTAAATACATGTGAAGCAAACAGGAGCTTATGGAGGTCAGTCAAAGCCTAATTGGCCAAATTTTAACAATCAACTTCCAATTTGATTATCAAATAAAGGAATGCTGCCATCTCCTATTACTAGACAAAAGGATTTATTCAGGGTGTGTGTAGCTCAAATCCTATGGTGGTTCGGGATCATGCACCAACAACTCACTGAAGACTGGAGGAATAAAATTAATGGGAATTACAAGCTGTTTCAGCCTGACATGTCTTAACTCATTGCACTGGCTCTAAGATGCCTGACATTGCAAACTACTGCTATAAGTTGCCAAGTGGACAGTTCCGTGGTGCTGAAAATGCCTACCAGTGGATTTTTCAAAAATTCAGCAGTTTCTCCTACATCATGATAAGCACACACGTTTTATGGAAACAAACTGAAAAGTAATAATCTACAAACTTACACTTTAGAGCTTGCTGGTAAATCAGCTAGGCTGATATATCAATATGTATGTACAGTTGCCAACAAGTAATGCAAAACTGCAGTACAGAAAGGCTAAAGATACGGTCCAATAAAGTTGTTGTTTAATAAAGAGGCCAACTTCCATAGTGAATATGGAAATGTTTCTAATGCAGTATGTAATTGTCTTGTGGGCATTTTTTACAGATCTTACCACGTGTGTTTTGTTTACTTTTAACAGCCATTTGCAAACAATGCATGAACAGAGTAACGAATGAAGGTAGACAACACAAATGTGTGTTTGGACATTGACCTTTCACTTGTTGCAGTATATTCTTGTTAATACACAGTATATCACCTAAATGCATGGAAGAAACCAAACCAAAACTCTTTAGACTCCACTCCAGCTCCATGCTAACTAGCTTGGTTTGACGGCATGCCAAAATATCCAATATGCAAATGTGTTACTTGGTGATATCACCACGTTATGGAAGAAAAGCCCAGACGCCACACAAAGCGTTTCAGGAGCAGCATTTCTCTCCCTTTGGTGTGGACTTTGAGCTTTGTAACTTTGCAGACCTTTTACATGCACAAAAACTATACAACACACTAAAGGAAAGGGGAAAAGCACAAAATCATAACACTTTTATCCCCTTTAATTAAAGATCACATGATGTATAGAGGGTTATATACATAATGAGCTTGCCTTTTTAGTGCTGATAGATAGTCTTTAGAGGGTAGAGTTCAAGTAAGCATCATAAAGTTAATGTGTAGCTGAAAGAACTCCACTTCACTAGTAAATATAAATGTGAAGCTTTAGGATTATCTCTGACTGTAGGTCAGTACTCAGTTATGTATACACCACTCCACCAGAGTGTACATACAGTACATCCATTTCGAAGCACTCAGAAGGGGAAGGTGAAACAGGCTGAGAGAAGACACTCAAACTGTGATCCTTAGATACTGATCTTGGGTCTAAATGGAGTTTGTGTATGAGCGCATGACAGAAAGAGGTTTGTTTGCTGCAGCAGATAGGACTTTCATCCTCGTACCTAAGTGGTGAGAGAGAGATGATGTGAGAGAGGAGAGCCTCTCTCTCAGGTCAAATGGCTCTTGTAGAGATTCTGTCGACACCTTGTTCAGACGGTACACGCCACTTGGAGGCTCGAGGAAGATGACTGCCACTGACAAACCTCCCTATTTACTTATTTCTCTCTCTCTCTCTCTCTCTCTCTCTCTCCAGTCGGAAAACCATCTCTTTGCTCAGTGGAGCAAACTGAATACATTAGAATCCAATTAAGGCTGGTGAAGAGAGCTGCCCAGGCTTAGAGTGTGTGTGAAGCTTGTGTGTGTGTGTGTGTGTGTGTGTGTGTGTGTGTGTGTGTGTGTGTGTGTGTGTGTTGGAGGGGTGGGGGTATGTAAACCATACTGTGCATGTGCATCTGGTTGTGTTTGTGTGAGTGTCCATATATTGTGTGTGTTGCTATTACACACATTGTCAAAGTGCAATGAGTCAGTGACATAGGATGCCTTTCTGTCTCACCCCAAGTGGTTTCTGTTGCTGTTCAGCAAGACCACTGTCAGGCA
>CAMQGK010000334.1:19145000-19257500 GCA_947000775.1 Pterois miles
GTAAGTGAGCAAAAGGTTAGATTCAAGTGTTGCAGCCATGATGACAGTGCGGTCCTCTAGTCTCTCCTGTACAGCTCCTGTCACTGTGAACACACACCACACGGCCTGAGATCAATTACAGAGAAACCTCGAGCCCCTCCCCACCACTCCTCTCCCACTACAGATGCAATTTACTCGCCCACCGTAAATCAATGGAGACAAGTGGGGCTAATTTAGACCATTTGATGTCAATTTGGCCTTGACCCCCTCCACATCACACCACACCACACACACAAGCTCACAGACGCACACACTCACATTCCACTTAATGACTGGCTGCACTGGAGTTTATTACGCAGAACTGAGAACCACCTCTCGGTCTCAATGGCAAAGACACTCGCACTCATGAGCACACATGCACTAAAGCACTCTCCTTTCAGTTCCATGCACGTGCTCACACACACCATGTTGCAAGCAATAACTCGTAGCCCCACTGCCTGAGATTTCCATATTGGTTCTGTCAAAGAGGATTTTGTTTACAGGGCCCTTTGGATGAAATAACAGCACTGGCCGCTATCAATTACAGTGAGAGAGAAGGGAGGGAGGGGGAAGGAGGGAGGAGAGGTGGAGGAAATGGGGAGAGAAAAGTAGGAGAGGGTGTGGAAGTTCATGAAACGATGGAGAGGAGGATGGGCGGAGGAGGCTCGAGAGGTGGGACCGAGAGGATGTGGAGGGAGGAGAGGAGGAAGACAGAAGAATAGAGCCACAGTGACAGATGGATTTATTTTCAATACATAAATTGCCAAAAGTGGGTCCAAGTTATCTCTGCCCTGACCAAGGTCTGTGACCCAAGGTCCAGAGACTATTCAGCAGCACACAAAAGTCGCCAAAACAATCATTCACGCTCACACGCACAGAGCTGTGCACTCTAAGCTAGGGATGCTGCCAAATCTGAATAAGACAGACCGCAAGGCACAAATGAAATAAAGTGCTTTAGAAAGATATTTTCCCAAGTTGTTTACTATTTGTATGCAGATGAATGTGCGTTAAAGCTACAGTTCCCCTTTTAATCAGTTTTCTCTTCAATTCAGTGCAGTTCATTACTGATGGAAACAAAAGGGCACCTCCTTCCACCAAAAGGCATAAATATTATTCTCAAAGCATAATAGATTGTCAGGTCTTTTAAAGGGACTGTACATAAGTTTTCACATTTATTTCCAGTGTATAAACAGGTTGTAACCTAACTTAAAAAATGAGACCTTCCACAACTTTCTGGGTTTCCTCTATCAGCCTGTAGATTGCCCTTAATATGAAGAACACGGGACATTTCTTTGCAAGAAAATCCAACAGATGTGATGACATGTACACTTGCGAGTGTCTCTACTCTCTTTTGCACCGCTACAGGGCAAACAGTGTGCAACCAAAGCTAACGTTTGGTTAGAAACACTAACGCCAGCAAACGACCAGCCCCCACCACAACTCCAACGCAAACTCTACAGAGGCACAAAAAACAAATATCTAGTGATCTTGCAGCACAGAAATGTGGAAAACTAGGATCAACACTGACTGGTCTTAAGATTCATGGGAGACCTTCATTTGGTTTTGGTATGAAAACGGACCCCAAGGTGGAAAAATTCCTATTGGACAGGTAAGCTAACATTACTGCCAAGCATGTGAAATATCCGTATAGTGATATTGTGGTTTTAGCTGTCAATTATGTTCAGTCTTGTTAGTGTCGCCTCACTTTTTTGACTGATGCTTGCTCACATATTGCGAGCACAAATAACAGGACGCTGGCTGTCGTTGACTTAACAGCCAGTGTCACTGTTAAGTAATTTCTGATTCTTACAAAGAGCCCCTTTAATACCTAAATCAATGTTTGCTGATAGTCAAAATGACTTGTTTACCTCAGTGCCTTTATAAACAATAGTCTATGTTATTAGCTTTACATTTGTAGTGTCTAATAGACACTTTTGTCTGAAGCAAGTTACAATATTCGCAAAGTCCCTCGGAGCAAAAGACAGATGCAATAAAAAACAGTATATCCCTCCCAAATAAACAACTAACAGCATGTCGAGGGCTACAGTACAAAGGTGGTTTTCAGCCTCTGGCAGAAGTCGGGCAGTGACTGCTGTCCTGACTTCAGTGGGGAGTTCATTCCACCACTGTGGGGGCAAAGAAGAATTTTGAATGAGATGACCTCTGGTCTCTCAGAGCGACGGGGCAACCAATCATCCAGAGGAGAGCAGTGGCCACGCTAGAGTGTGGAGTTTGAGTTATTTTGAATTGAATAGTTGAGAAATACATACGCTCATTTAACATGTAGGCCTTTACCGAAACACCAACATGTACGTTTATAAATAAAGCTTATATTTATATTCATAACCTTGTCATTTCTCTCATTTGCTAATTGTGTACACATGCACAGTGGTGCTAGCAATTTTGCTACTTCATGCTTCCCACACAAACAATATGCCATTACTCTACAGACTCCACAGATTCCAACATTTATCACTCTATGACAAAAAAACGCAGCTGAAGAAGAGAAAAATAAACTTCTCAGAACCATAGTGTCTTACCTTTGCTGTTCAAGGGAATACCAACGCTGCTAACTGCTACTCCAACGTCTTTGGATCATTTCTGAGTCGATTCTAGCCGTCTTCACATGGCACGGGGGAGCATTTGCAGCCTGCCTTCCTCTAGCATCGACCAGCCTATCTTCAGTCATTCATGTGAAAACGCTGTCCATGTCTCCATCTGGTGGATCACTAGTGGTACTGCACTCATCCTAAAGGCAAACAGACCAGTGGGTTATGGTTTTCTTTGAATGGGAACATGTAGAGCTCTGATGGGCAAAAACAGTTGTATGCTGATGGAATTTAAAACCTATGTTGACATTTTAATTAAATTAAATAAGTTTAACATTTACCTGAGAAAATTTTTTGGGTATCACTGATGGTACCCAGATGTACCCAAATGGCCAATTTGAAGATTCTGCCTTATCGTGCCTCAACTAAAACCTCTCCAGACTTTCTCTGCTTCACTTTATGAGCATCAGTCTGTGCACAAGTAATGTTCAGATGTTGCAATATGGTTTGCTTGAAGTTTTGGGCTGCAACTGCATCAATCCAAAAGAGATATTCACTCTTAAAACATACAGGTTTGTTAGGTGAAAATTAAATCTTCAGTTACTCTGACCCAGTAACATACAGAAGCACTACTGGACACCAAAGCACTGACCTTTTGCATGGAGGTCTCAAACCACCAGGCCACCCCTCTGGGTTGAATGCCAGCACCGTTCACATGCACCATGCCTTCTTTCTGCATTTTTGTTGTCAGATTTTGACAGCAGATTCTGACAGCACCACAGAGAGGAAGAGCAGTGCACCACTATGAGAAGCTTTTCACCACTTCAATGAACAATCCCTCCAGATTCATGATATCGTTTTACAGATATTTCTGTGCTTAAAGTCTAAGAAAATGCTCACAGGCCCTGCTGTCAGCAGTGTTGATATTCACCATGAACCTTGTGGGTGTCTCATTTCAATCTGTCTTCATACCGCTCTGTCTGTCTGCCCAACTGTGTGGTTATGCATGTGTGTGCATGTGAACCCCAAGAAAGTGTCATTGTTGGACAAGAGATTCCTGAAGATTAATCAAGCATTCTTCAGCCCAGACAAACTCATTGTCCCTCTCTGTTTCTTACATGTGCTATACATGTACTCAGACATGTGGACACTGACAGATGGAGGGATATAAAGAGATATTCCCCTTGTGTGCCCTTCTTGAATCTTGTTTATTTGTTGGAATAACAGAAACCCCTGACGCCACTCTCCCCTACAGAATTAGTCATTTCACCGTTGCTTTCCTCATCTGCATGCTTGATAAACAATTTTTCTTCCTATCATCAGTGTCCGTGATTAAATTCTGCAACTGTCTGAATCAACTTCAATACATATGCACCATTTGTTTCTACTTTGCTTGCTATTCCTGCTATGTTCCTTCAACAAAACACAATTCAGGGCAGTAGCATGGAGGTGTAATATTTCCCAAATGTGCAGTACTATGGTTACCAAAAGAAATATAAACTACAAAATGTAAAACATTACCACCATTTTTCAAATCATGTCTCTGCAAAATACAGTATTCAATCTTAAGTTGTCAGTGGGTAAAAAGAGTTGAATTTGCATTTTTCAGCACAAAATACTCTTTAAACTTCATTTTTCATAGTGCAGAAGATGTGTATGACTTGGTTTTGAAAGACTTGTATTGAAGCTCACATCTGCACCTCAGTGTTTACACTCAATATCTGAAATGTGCTTCACAGGTTGGTGTCTGTCAACACCATGGGTGAATTATGAATGTCATATGTGTCATTTCAAATCAGTTATATAATAGATGATTGGCAGTTCTCTCCTTCACTGACACATGAACTCTTGACGTCACACTTGCGATCTTGTCATAGGTGTTTGTTGATGATTCTCCAACTGGCAGAATTGAGAAAAGCTGTCGCGGAAATGTGCTTCATTGTATATCTACAGCATCAGCTTTTAATCCTTGTTAATGAGCTTGGGGATTTTGAGTCATGTGATCGTCTAAATGTTTGCTGGTTGATCACGATGTATGTAAATGAGCGCTGTCAATCAATCAAAATATTTAATCACAATTAATTGCAGGATTGTCCATATTAATTCTTAACCATTTTTTTTTATTTGTTCAAAATGTACCTTAAAGGGAGATTTGTCAAATATCTAATACTCTTGAGTCGGGTTAGAAAAATATGCTGCTTTACAGAGATGTATGTATATATTTATTATTGGACATCAATTAACAAATCACAACAATGACAAATTTTGTCCAGAAACCCTCACAGCATAGAAAATATGCTAAAATCATAACATGGCAAACTGCACTCCAACAGGCAACAACAGAACTTGACTATGACTTGACCCAAACTGCATGTGATTATCATAAAGTGGGCATGTCTGTAAAGGGGAGACTCGTGGGTACCCAGAGAACCCATTTACATTCACATATCTTGAGGTCAGAGGTCAAGGGACCACTTTCTCCGCCAAAATTTAGCCCAAGTTTGGAGCATTATTTAGCCTCCTTCATGACAAGCTAGTATGACCTGGTTGGTACCAATGGGTTCCTTAGGTTTTCTAGTTTCATATGATCCCAACATCCTCACATCACTTTAAAACTCACCCTGCTAACCTAAAAATTGTTAAAATAGTTGCGTTACTGCATTAAAAAAATAATTGTGGCATTATAACATTAACTTTGAAGGATGTAATCTAATTGATGGTCAAGTGGTCGTTTCTAAACTGTAATTTGACAGTGAAAACTGAGCTTGAAGTCTGGCTGGGATACGGGACATTTACAGATATATAATGTGTTCACTATATTGATAAATCAGCGAAGACCTTATAATAAACTGTAATAATGATAGATTTCTTGGAGTTAATAATCACGGCTTTGTTCATAAAAGCACACAATTAAAAAAAAAAAAAAAGCTGCAAACAAATCAAGTGACACATTTGAAAGGAGACTGAGGGACAAATGGAGAGAATGAGAGTCTGAGAGAGACATATCACACATTTCAGCATATCACAGATGTACACATTCAGCTGCAGATAGCTCACAAACACACACACACACACACACACACTGCACACACGCTGCACACACGCTGAACACACGCTGCACACACTGTCCTGAGCTGGATAGCGATTCAAACAAACATCCAATTTGCTGGGCAGATTACCCAGGAGGCCTCGCTGTTTGCCACCTGAAAGGGGGTGGGAGGTGACTCATCAGGAAGATGCTAATATCAGTTTTTATACAGAAACACACACTTATGCACACACACAAACACACAAGAACACACAAACACACACACACACACATACACACACACACACACTGCTGGTAATTATTAATTCTCGACAGAAGCCCGCCGCGACTGGCAACTTAATTACACTCATTTCACTGTGATTGTCCCCCACAGGAGCACAAAAACACACACTAACACACACACACACACACACACACTCAGCTATGACAATTTGGCCCGAACACACTGAATTAAGGATATTGTCATATTGGATCATTTCCCCTGTGAGTGAGTGTGAGTGTGAATGTGTGTGTGACAGTCTGCCATTAGTAGCCACAGCAACAGTGTTATTCCAACAGATATTTTTGCTTTCTGTTTGCAGTGGTTCACGTCACATTTTACACATTCAAGTTATAATTTCCTCTTCAATGATGTACATTGACACACTGCCACACTGACAATAGATTAAATAGTAAATTGGTGCAGCAATCACAGAATGATAATGCACCATGTAATTGAGAAGCCTGAGAAAAAAAAATGAAAGACTTGTTGAGCAAACTTAGAAAAGGTTTAAATAGAAGTCATTAGAGTATGATGGCGAGGAAGATTGCAGGGAAATGGCTTTCTACTTGTTTGATGTTCCAGCTCCAATTATTTCAATCTTTAATTACTAGTTTGAGTTAAAGTCCCTTTAAGTTTCATTTAAAGGATAATTTCAAAATCAAATGCTCTTTAAGATGTAATCTCCTTTGTTACTTTAGATGAAGTGCTGCAGTTTATGCTAATCTTCAATTTCCACCTCATCTCAAAATTTAAGTCACCATTTGGTATAGCCCTTAATGACAACAGCAAAGAAAACAGGAACAATGATGCTTTACTCAAATGAGCAAGAATGAACTAAAAAAAATAAAACCTCTAACTGGAAAATTAGAGGTATGCTGGAAGACTACATGGCGTACAAATGACACCCCAAAAGCAAGAAAGGAGTATGTATTGCTCGCTAAATGCCTTGCGCAGACAGACAGAGCCGTCTAACAGTTGTAGTAATTATGAATGGAGAAAAAGAGGAAGTGAGGTGAGGTTGTTGTAGAGTGACGACATTTCTTCTTGTTTTATTTGGAGTACTTAAAGGTCCAGTGTGTAGGATCTGGTGGTATCCAGCGATGAGGTGAGGAGATTGCAAACGACTGAAGCATCTCCAGTGTGCCAAGCTGACGTGAAAACGCTAATGGTTCTCTCTAGAGACAGTTGCTGAAAGAGCAGTGTAGGTCATTTGGAGCATGAAGCCATGGCTTCGAGTGTGTGTGTACATGGGAAATGAGTGGTGAAGCAAGAGAGAGAAAGCGGTGGTGATGGGAGCGAGTAATGAGATTGACTCCGGCACAAGCAGGAAAAGTTAATAATGGGACTGGGATTGTGGTGCCTTCAACAGTAAGAGCTAGGGATGTTAATAATTATCCATTTAACCGAAAACCAACATTAAGCAGATTAACCGATTAATGCTATAGGTTAAATGGTTAAAAGAAGGGTGTCAGGTATTAATTAAAAAGCTAAGAAAAGGACTTTCAGTTGTAGCTTGTAGCATTTATTCACCGACAAATAAACTGTACACACACTGTCTGCTACAGCTACATTCGCAACTATAACATCACGGACTGCCGCCGCACACACACAGTCTGTCAGAAACTCGGTGAAGTTACGCTGCAGCATGAACGAAGGCACCGGCAATGCTAGCAGCTGCCAGCTGACCAACTGACTTTAAACAACTCACACAGTATGGATGTGTTTTTCTTGCTAAAAAAAGTAAAAGCATAAGTTGAGCAATTTTTTATGGAGTGCTACAGGAATTAGTCCTAAAACCCAGAAATGAGTTACAATGAGTTTAGCACTTCGGTTCCTTCATCTGTTTTTTTGAATGAGATTTTATTTAGATGTATGAAATATGGTCAGTATTTAATACAAGCTAAAGAGATTTTAAAGCTTTGTTCAACATCATGAAATATAATAATAAATACAACACTGGTGAATTCTGACGACTAAACATCTTCACACCGACATTACAGCCTCGTTTGTACAGTCGCACTGATGCAACTGTTTATGTTGTTAGTTCACAGCCTAATGTTTTTTACAGCTTTTTACTTCTAGTGACTGCATTCACACTTCAAAATTCATAAAAGTGGTGTTGATTTGTGGAGATTATTTTAAAGAAAAATCCCATTGGCTTTTTGTCGAGGGAACCCGGGTGATGCTAACTTCCTTGTTGGCCTACAAAAATATGTCATCCTGTCATCCATTTAGGATCCAATAGATCATGACTAATAAAATTGTTGAAAAATGTGCTAAGTGATGAATGTTGAAACAAGCCTGTGCTGTTTGATGTGGAGCATTGGTTCCCAACCAGGGGTCCTGACGCCTAGGGGTCACCAAAGCTTCACAGGGGGGTCTTGATCTTAAAGAGTGTATAACACATTTTTAAAATGCATATGGCGTATCACAAGATTTCATACACTTCTGTAAAGAAAATTAAATTAAATTGATATTTTTAAAGTTTGGATAATTATTTAAGATATAAACAGGATAATAGCATGGTGAAGATCTCAAGTTATATTCAGAGCCTTCCCTCTATGCTAAAGAGTCTCGTCCTGCATTGGAAAAGTACACAGTTAAAACAACCAAAGAGCTGATAGAACAATGGCCAAACATCAGGGACAAGAAACACTGAATATGTCAAAAAAGAAGCCTATTAAGTATTTATGATTATTAAAAATGAAAAAAAAAATGCAAATACAAAATTCATCCAAATTGTTTGTTTTACAGAAACATCCTACATTTTTTGGGTTCACTATTTGGGTTATTTGTGCAGTTTATGTACTGTTGTTGTTGTGCATTGAATAGAATATGACGTCGTCAGTTCACTCAACGATAGAAAAGGAGTCACTTAAGGAAAAAGGTTGGGAACCACTGATGTAGAGTGCTGACAATAACAAATGATCAGTGATGTTTCACATTAAATGTATTTTTCAGTTTTCTACCATCAGTTTACTTCTGTGCTAGAAATGTCACTGTGTTATATTAGGTCCTCTCACTTATTCAGAGTCTGTGAAGCAAACCGAGCCGTCACAGGACAGGAAAGGGTCAAGCTATTAAACTTTGGTTCAATGTTTTAGATAAAGTGCTTTTGGACTTTTTGGATCCAAACAGAGAGATAAAGACAGAAAGATGGAGTTAGAAATAAAAAGGTAGCTATAGGGACAAGGAGACAGAGTATATATAGATCGAGACAGAGGCAGACAGGCAGATGGAGAGAAGAGCGAGCAAATAAAGAGAGAGTTAGCGATGGATGGATGCTGTGATAGCAGTGAAAGTGAGCAGGACTGGAGTTGTTTTGAGCTGGTTGTTTGGACAGATGGCTGTCTGTGTGCTAATTACAGACTGAGTACTTGACACTGAACACAATCAAAGAGGAAACTAGCTTTATTTGTTCAGCTTCACCCACACATAGGCACACTCGCACACACACACCAAACACTAATGAAAACAGTTTGCCAATGCCACAAAGAGGCAAACAGACAGAGAAACACACATTAATCCGCACAACACAACAGGGCACACACAGAGTCCTGCACAGAGGCAGCTCTCCATGTATGCACACTCTTATCAAAAATGCACAAAGCAAATGAAGAGCCACGCTCAGCACAAATGCTAGAGGACAAGCAGATCACACAGACCTTCCTCCTGCAGAACTCAATTCCCATCCTTTTAAGGAGACGCATCATTGATGAACTGCATTAAATCATGCCTCTTCTTGTAATTACCTCCTCTTAACTTCTGTTAATGTAGAGTCTACTATTCATTTCAGCTGCATGCTGGGAAAAAAAAACAACAACTTGGCAACACTAGCTGACTTACTGGAAGCATCCCCTTTTTATTAACCAATATATCTCAGCACAGGCCTGGGTAAAAGGACAGGTTATATGCTAGGCTGATCAATCAGGGCGATTTTTTGACATTTTTCCATAATTGGCATCGGTTGATGTCTGAAGCCAATTAGCGAGCAGGCGTGGCAGCCCAGTGTTGTTGCTGTGCAACAGGTGTGACTCCGCCCCTTGTGTCTATCAAACTGTCGTTCTACCAGCAGACCTCAGATAGATGTAGTTCAGTCAGCTAAACTTTGCAAGAGTGCTAGAGAAGAACAACATCCTAACTGGGAAACACAAATACAAAATGCAGAGAAAGACCGTAAATGTCGTTCAATAAATGTTTACTTGAATATCATCTATTATTATTATTAAGCCGTTATACTTCAGATGGAGGAAAAAAAGAAACACAGACATTGGCATCTGCAATAAAAACCCCATGTTGTTCAATCGTTATTACATGCACAACAAGATGCCTGTATTTTTAATCAATCATCCAGTGAGAATAAGAGACATTAATTCCCTCTGTACCTCTAACAGGAGATGCACCTCCAACACAGAAGCTTCAAAATGACACACAACTGTCAAAACAGTAAACTACACATAACTGAATACACATTTTGAGACAGCCTTAAACACCATGACCATCATCAGCAAGTTAAAGGTATAATATGCAACAATTTGCTAAACGTAATAGCTAACGTGATAAAAAAAAAAAAAAATCCTTTTCAATCATCACTTATGACCCACTACAAGTGTGTGGTGGCATTGTTCAGGACTCTCCTGGGCTTCAGCAAACACCTTTTGGCCTATGTGGGTGTAACTGGTGGTATTGGCTCTCATGCAATGGGGGACCAGCTAAGAACTAACCAGAACCAAGAACTGAGAGTGTAACTGGTAGCTGGAGGGTGCCAGTTTACCTCTTGGGACTGCCGAGGTGCCCCTATGCAATGGGGGACCAAACCCCCCAACTGCTCGGGGGGTTTGTCGGGGGGGGCCCCATCACTTTGACATCTCTCCATTGTTGAATATTTGTGCATGTGTGGTCAGGTCTGCATGTACCGTGTATAAGTTAACAACAGAGTGAAAAAATTGAATTTCCCCTAGGGGGAAAAAAAAAGGAATATCTTCTTCTTCTTTCTTCTTCTCTTAATACTGGGGGGGGGGGGCTGCCTGACAGCGCACTACGTTAGCATTGTGCACAGTTTGTTCATGTTAAGCAATGTCACCTCTGTGAAAGGTGAAGTATCTCCTCTGGAGTGTAACCAGATTTTAACACTTGCCTCCATAAATGCTATCCCCCCCATGCCTAATGATACAAACATCCAATATTTGAGTCCATCAATTTCAGCATAACCTTATACTGTATATCCCTATCCATCTTGTTGGCACCAATGCATTGAGCTGAAATCATTGCATAGAAGAAAATATTTCAAAATAGCAATGCACATTGACATCTGAATTAGGGCTGTCCTCGACCAAAGAAATTCTTAGTAGTCACTCGTCAGTTGACTAAATCACCACTTTACAGCTTGCATTTACCAGAGATGTGCATTCAGCATTAAAAAAAAAAAAAAAAAAAGACTAACAGACTTAAGAAATCTTAGTCGACTTCGATCAAAATGACTAATCGCGTTGTCGAGCTGATGGGAGTTAACTAAGGGGGTGTGACGGAGCGCCTCTAAACGCCCGTCACGGTCCGACCGGCACGCTGTCTCTCTCTCTCCTGAGTGCAGCGGTCGGGAGCGCACATCGCGCGCGTTCAATGGCCGGCGGAGTTCCGTGCCGGAAAAACTAACTATATAACACATACATGGACACATTTCTGCACGCGGCAGGCGTCCGAGGGTGCACACTCGGCGTCTAAAAGCGGCGCACTAACACACACACAGACGCACACACGCTCACACGCTCACCTAGGTTTGCTGCTTCTGGTACCTCTGGTTCGCGGACCAAACAGAGGCACTTCCTGGAGGACGTCACAAATAGCGCTGTTTGGCGCGCTTCAGGTGGTCAGACGACCACGGACAATACCAATATGATTAATATAGGTATGTGTTGATGTTGTTACTGGGGAGCAGTAATGTGTGTCAACAGCGGAATATAATTGGTTGTAAGTTAACTGTATGGAGGTTAATATTAATACTGGTTTTGTAATGGTTTGTGTATATGTGGTTGAGTTATACCTGAAAACCCTGTAAAATGTGGATGGGTTTGCCCAGGGGAGGAGCTAAGGGGGATAAAAGGTGGCCTCTGCTCACTCAAAAGGAGAGAGTTGGTTGGGACACAAGCGCGTAAGATTGACGGTTGCTTTGATGCTGTATTTTCTGTTTGTTTGCCCTGCTGTAAATAGTTGTAAATAGTGATGGGTAGATGAGGCGTCATGAAGCGTTTCAACACATTGCCAAACTGTATTCATACTGTGTTGATACTGTGTCACTGACTACTGACACCTAGTGATGGCCGAACAAGGCTTTGTTGAAGCTTCGACACTTTTTACAAAACCTGGTTCATTGCTCGAGGCTCCAATGACACAGTGCTCGAGGATGACATCTGGTGGTCATTAAAATTAAGTGCAAACTAGACATGTCGAAGAGTCAAACTTCTTTCCGTTCTGCAGCATACGTATTTAATGCACAACACATCCCAGTGGTTCATGGATTGTTTTGGATTTGATTGTCCATGCACATTCCTGCTTGACTACACTAGATGATTACATGTTTGTAGCAGACGCAATAATAATATTATAGTAATTATGACAATTATTGAAAACCATGATCCTAATTTGGAATATCTGTATGTAACCCTAAATAGATCTTCACTTGTGGTATGGGATATTTAAATATTGCTGCTACATTCATGAGATGTACAAATTGAGACTGGTGCCATTTCACATGGGGTTGGTGCAAATACAGATCATATTATGGATTTGGGCAAAGTATGTTTTCAGGTTCATTGATAAATGGGTTCATGTGTGTGTGGGTAAAGTGGTTGTGCTTGAAAGACAGGGCAGTGACAGTGCTTGTGTAACTTTTATGAGTTTTTATTTAAAAATAATAGTTTCTCCATGCCTTGGCATGAACGAGGTGTTGTTGCTGTATGACAGCCTCGCATCACACAGCATACACTGGACCTGTAAAACAATCCGTTAGAGAGGAGCCTGAGTTTTCCAATGTAAATACAGCTGAAATAAAAATAAAACCTTATCATTATCTGGCAACATTTGGAAACTATCCCATACACGGGACCTTTTCCTTGATGGCTTCATCTATCTATGTATCTAACTATGTATCTCACTATCTATCTATGAATCTACAGTATCTATCTGTCTGTCTGTGTGTTTGTGTGTGTGTCTGTCTAAATATGCAATCAATCAGGAACAACACTACTAACTGTCAAAGCAACGAACTGAAACGACACAAAACCAACCTACTCTGCGAAACAAAAATTCTAATGAACGCCATTAAATAGGAACTCCAATCCCAGAGCACATTCGATCCCGTCAAGTGACTCACATGACAAACCAAACCAATCAGGTGATTCGAAGCACTCAGCTGCTTCATACGTCACTCAAGTGTGTCGAGCGTCACAAGTCACGTGACCAAACCACGCCTCGGCACTGTGCTTCAATACATTTGCTTCATGAGCTACGGCGCGCGCACCGGAGCTTCGCGTGTCAGCAGTCCATCACTAGGGGCACCCCTAATTTAAATACATAAACATCCGCCAGCGTTCATTCACTAAAAGGGCTGCTGAACTGACTGAAGGGCAGACAGCTAGGCAGACTGATACATTCAGGAATGAACTGCCAAAGAGAGGTAAGGTATAAGCTTAAAGGAACAAAATCTCCAGCACTCACGGATAAAGTGTCTTTTTTATGATACTGGGCAAGCAAACGAATGAGTTTCAGCATTAAGCTTTTGTCAGCACTGACGAAGGCTTGTTGCCGAAGCATGTTCGTGCTGAAATACGTTTGTTTGTCGTATAATAAAAAAAAGACACTTCATCTGTGAGTGCCAGAAATTTTGTTCTTTTTGTTCTTGCTGCTACCTGGCACCTGATACTTTTCAAGATTTGGAGACGTGCTTGCTGTTATTGTCTATTTCATATAGTATAAGCTTACCTGCATGCAATGTACAGGAATCATGAGGCAGCCAGGGGTCAAAACCGGTAATGCAGTCCAAACAGGCACACCAATCCATAGAGGCAGGCAGAAAATCCACAATCCAAAAGGTCAGGCAGAGGTTCAAACTGGTAACAAATATCAGATCCAAAGTTTCAGGTAACAAATCACAGAAGCTTGAAACAAAAGGCAAGAAGCACAATGGACACTTTGGAGGGAAATTCGTGGAAATGCAGGACTGATGGGAAAAATGGCAGCAGGTGGGCGCGGAAGGTTGGGTGACTGGGACTGGAGGGAAAGGGGTTATTGCTGGGCAGGAGGGAGTTGCTGGATGTGGGAGTGAGGTTACTAGTGGGACAGGAGAAAAAGTCACAGGGCATCTGGTGAACAGGAGGAGAATGGCCATTAATGGGTCTGAGGAAGTGGGAATGTGGCTAGAGGGAGAGACAGAGATGTGATAAATGGCTCCTTTCCATAAAAATGTTCCAGTAGGTAGGTTCATTTCAGAAAAGACATTGAAAATAACCACCAGTGACACAACTGTGACAAAAGAGCAGTTTACACCTAAAAAAAAAAAAAACCAGCCACTGTTGACTGTGTTACCGATATATTCCCCTTTGGCCAATTACATAAAAATGGATAATTCAAATACTGGTATGTATTCCAGGTACACAGCACAAACCACCACAATGATAAAACAACCTGAAATACTCCCAACTACAAGCACCTATGGGGCCATGAATACCTGACCAACTCTGTCCTTCACCAAGACTGCAAGGCAGATGCACCTAGAGCAACCTCAGGGCTGACATCGTTGAACCATGCCACAGAGCGCTACAGTTCAAAATTATAGATCTGTGCAAAACATCACAGGACAGAAACAAGATCTCACTCACCCTCTTGCAGCTCACATTGGACAACATGAATGTTCCACCACAAGTTGTGAGCCGTAGGATGAAGATGAAGAACCATAGTTGTCTGCATAGGTCGTACTACATGATACAATTTTGACTTACTGACAGAATATAAAACCATTTTTATCTGGGAACTGTCTCCTCTCTCTGAAAAAGCTGTCAATAACCTGTCCACCCCTGGCTCACTCACACAGGTGTTGTCAGTTCTGGCTAATCAGATTGAAGCTGAGTGGAGCTATACTGAGGATTTAAAGGAGAAGGATCCTACTGAACTTACTCAGAAGAAGTACTAGTTATTATTATTATAGTTATTAGGAGTATAATGATACATAAAATTCACAGTTTGGTATGTTTTTGCTACAAAACATACCCAAAACAAAAAAGTGCAGTAAAAAAAATATGTTTCATTTATTGTCAATAGGGCTGTCAGTCAATTCAAATATTTAATCATGATTAATCGTAAATTAATCGCATATATTTTTATATTGTCCCTTAAAGGGAGATTAGTGAAATATTCAATACTCTTATCAACATGGGAGTGAGGTTGCTTTACACAAACGTATGTGTATATTTATTATTGGAAATCAAATAACAACACAAATCAATGACAATATTGTCCAGAAATACTCACAGGTACTGCATTTAGCATAAAAAATATGCTCAGATCATAACAAACTGCAGCCAAACAGGAAACAGCTTGGCAGCTATCAGTGTGTCAGTTTGCTGACTTAACTATGACTTGCCCCAAACTGCATGTGATTATCATAAAGTGGTCATGTCTGTAAAGTGAAGACTCGTGGGTACCCACAGAACCCATTTTCATTCACATATGTGGAGGTCAGAGGTCAAGGGACCCCTTTGAAAATGGCCATGACAGTTTTTCATCGCCAAAATGTAGCATAGGTTTGGAGCATTATTTATCCTCCTTCACACCAAGCTAGTATGACATGGTTGGTGCCGATGGATTTCTTAGGTTTTCTATGTTTCATATGATACCAGTAGACCTGGTACCTGGTAGAACCTCCGAAAGGTTGAATACTTAATGAACTAAAGAAATTAGTGTTAAATCGAATGTGCTTTTACACATTATTATCGCGTTAACTTTGACAGCTCTAATTATCAATAAAAGATAAATTAAAAAAGTTGCACAGAATGTAAATGTAACCCTGTTTCCGCCCAGGGATCAATTACGGTAAGTACCTCTGATTCTGTAATATGCAGCGATAAACACATTATGGAGAGAACTCGCCATCCAGTCTGTTTTTGTTTTGCTCTGCCAATCTACTCTTTCAGGTGATGACATCATAAATTAACTGTCTGAAGTCCACTGATACCTGACGTCAGTTTAACAGTGTCAGCATACAGTTTTACACCAGTTGTTGTCCATACAGTCCAATTAGCTGACAGACAATCACTGGTACGCTGCCAAAACTTTCTAGAGAAAATTTGCACTCCAGAATTTCTGTTTGTGTTCGAATAGGAGACATAAACAGCTGTTTGGGTCACAGGGAGTGTTGCATACCGAACCAAACATCCTGTACTTAACGATTCAATACAATTACATATATTGTTACATCTCTAGTAGTTATAGCCTAATGGGCAATATGATATTTTAGCTAAAGGGTTTTAAAATTGAATACACTTCAAAAAGACAAGGTGGTGTTTGAGATTTAAAAGGACCAAAAACATACAAACAGAATTGTTTTCCTCCTGTCTTTCTTCTCACTCTTCCTTCTACCTCTATCTGGCTCCCTTTTCCTTTCTCCCCCTTTCTTATTCCTCCCCCTATCCCTCCAAGGCCACGTATAAGCTTGTTGCATTTGCAGCCCACACAACACATTCCCACATCCCTCCACGGCTCAGTCACTTCCAAGTAGCCTCATTAGCAGACAACATAACGAGCGTGGCCTTAACGAGCTTAACGAGGGCCTAACGAGGTGTTGGTGTGTGTCGTTACCGTGACGTCTGGTCACACCTCGTCAGGCAGCCGTAGAATACAACGTGCCAGACACCAGATGTTCTTTTAGTTGTTGTTTTTTTGTCTGTTTTCACTTTTATTTTGATAATTTGGGTATTTTTTTATTTTATTGAGTTCACATTTTATTATATTGTAATCTACAGAGTCAAAGTGGCTCCATCAGAATAATACTGATTGGTTGGGTTTTAATCAAAGAGAAAGAAATGAAGTAGTGCATGCTTGCCTAGTGATTTATTGCATATTAAATTTTCCTGTTAACTGGAAGTACTGTAGATAGTCATTGCTAGATGATGAGCACATAAACATCTTATTTTATGGGCGTCAATGGATCAAACCAGATTCAAATATTAGATGCTTTTGAAACAAATACATTGTTTTGCAAGTTATAATCTCAAATCTTTTTGGAAGGTTTGTGTTAAGTCCCAAATCACATCCAAGACCTCAGTCCTAAACTAATCTTTATGTACTTGTATATGTAGTATTTTCATAAAGACAACATCTTTAGGCTTGAGGAGGAAGTCATTCCAAGTCACACGTCATTAGTGTTTAATGCCTAGTTCACATTACATGACTTTAACCCTGATTTTCCACTCGCTGACCATTTTTAGAGCTCTCCAACAAAAAGCAAATCAGCATCAGCTCGCCACTCGCACATCAGCGCTTAAGCATCATGTGTGAACTGCTCAAAAATATGAGCAGAGAGGCTCACCGACATGAGTCAACGTGTTGTAAACACACTCCAGATATCTAGCATGCTAAATATCTGGAGTGGGGGACTCCGGCCACAAGCTGCAAGTAATGAGGGCACAAAATACTGACATCCGGTGCCTGATTGACGGCACTGATTGGTAGCAAATCATCTGATGTCAAAATCATGTCAGAGAAGAGATGAGTTTTGTTTTAAAACAAAATTTTGAACTGAGCCATGTTGGTTTTGAAAAAGCTGACTTTTGAGAGTGAAACTGATCACTTTGTGATGCTGTGGTCTTGTCTTGTGGAGCCTGATTTGCACCTGGAGCTCAAAACTAGCATCAGCACAACAGGAGAATACACTGTTTAGCATTGGCAGAGAATTTGTTTGGTGGGGCTTACCTCTACGCACAGCCTCAGCTCTGGAACCGTTCTCCTGGATAGGGGTTGGACTCTATTCTTCTCTGGAGTTGCCCAAGGTGTGAGGCGCCAAGCGGGTGTGGGGACACTCACAAATCCCCGGTTGAGTGCTGCTACATTGGGGTTTACCCCGGTGAACGAGAGGGTCGCCTCCCTGCGCCTTCGGGTTGTGGGGGGGAAAACTCTGACTGTTGTCTGTGCATATGCACCAAACAGCAGTTAAGAGTATTCGACCTTCTTGGAGACCCTGAATGGAGTCCTGTATGGGGCCCCAGTAGGGGACTCCATTGTTCTGCTGGGGGACTTCAACGGACACGTGGGCAACGATGGAGGTACCTGGAGAGGCGTGATTGGGAGGAATGGCCTACCTGATCTGAACCCGAGCGGTCATTTGTTATTGGACTTCTGTGCTAGTCACGGATTATCCATAACAAATACCATGTTCGAACATAGGGATGCTCATAAGTGTACTTGGTACCAGAGCACCCTAGGCCGAAGATGGATGATCGATTTTGTGATCGTATCATCCGATCTGAGGCCGCATGTTTTGGACACTCGGGTGAAGAGAGGGGCAGAGCTGTCAACTGATCACCATCTGGTGGTGAGTTGGATCAGAGGGTGGGGGAAGACTCTGGATAGACCTGGTAAACCCAAACGTGTAGTGCGGGTGAACTGGGAACATCTGGAGGAGGCCCCTATCCGAGAGATCTTCAACTCACACCTCCGGCGGAGCTTTTCTAGCATTCCTGTGGAGGCTGGGGGCATTGAACCTGAGTGGGCGATGTTCAAAGCTTCCATTGCTGAAGCTGCGGCGGTGAGCTGTGGCCTGCGGGTCTTAGGTGCCTCAAGGGGCAGTAACCCTCGAACACCGTGGTGGACACCGGTGGTCAGGGAAGCTGTCCGACTGAAGAAGGAGTCCTTCCGGGATATGTTATCTCGGAGGACTCCTGGGAGGCAGTTGCAAGGTACCGACGGGCCCGTGGAGCGGCGGCCGCTGTCGTAAAGGAGGCAAAGCAGCGGGTGTGGGAGGAGTACGGAGCAGCGATGGAGAAGGACTTTCGGTCGGCATCAAGGTGCTTCTGGAAAACTGTCCGGCACCTCAGGAGGGGGAAACGGGGAACCATCCAAGCTGTGTACAGTAAGGATGGGACACTGTTGACCTCAACTGAGGAGGTAACCGGGTGGTGGAAGGAGCACTTTGAGGAACTCCTAAACCCGACTGATACGCCCTCTCTTGTAGAGGCAGAGCTGGAAGCTGATGGGGGATCGTCGTCAATTTCCCTAGGGGAAGTCACTGAGGTAGTTAAACAGCTCCGCAGTGGCAAGGCCCCGGGGATTGACGAGATTCGCCCAGAAATGCTGAAGGCTCTGGGTGTGGAGGGGCTGTCATGGATGACACGCCTCTTCAACATTGCGTGGAAGTCGGGGACAGTGCCTAAAGAGTGGCAGACCGGGGTGGTGGTTCCCCTGTTCAAAAAGGGGGACCAGAGAGTGTGTGCCAATTACAGGGGTATCATACTACTCAGCCTCCCTGGTAAAGTCTACTCTAGAGTGCTGGATAGGAGGGTCCGGCCGATAGTCGAACCTCAGATTGAAGAGGAACAATGCGGATTTCGTCCTGGCCGTGGAACAACGGACCAGCTCTTCACTCTCACAAGGATCCTTGAGGGGGCCTGGGAGTATGCCCATCCAGTCTACATGTGTTTTGTAGACTTGGAGAAGGCGTACGATCGGGTCCCCCGGGGTATACTGTGGGAGGTGCTGCGGGAGTATGGGGTGAGGGGGTCACTTCTCAGGGCCATCCAATCCCTGTACTCCCAAAGCGAGAGCTGCGTCCGGGTTCTCGGCAGTAAGTCGGACTTGTTTCCGGTGGGCGTTGGCCTTCGCCAGGGTTGCGCCTTGTCTCTGTGATATTCATGGACAGGATATCGAGGCGTAGTCGGGGGGAGGAGGGTTTGCAGATTGGTGTGCTGAGGATCTCATCGCTGCTTTTTGCAGATGATGTGGTTCTGCTGGCATCATCAGTCTGTGACCTCCAGCGCTCACTGGATCGGTTCGCAGCCAAGTGTGAAGCAGCTGGGATGAGGATCAGCACCTCAAAATCGGAGGCCATGGTTCTCAGCAGGAAACCGATGGATTGTCTACTCCAGGTAGGGAATGAGTCTTTACCCCAAGTGAAGGAGTTCAAGTACCTCGGGGTCTTGTTCACGAGTGAGGGAACAATGGAACGTGAGATTGGCCGGAGAATCGGAGCAGCGGGGGCAGTATTGCAGTCGCTGTACCGCACCGTTGTGATGAAGAGAGAGTTGAGCCCGAAGGCAAAGCTCTCTATCTACCGGTCAATCTTCGTGCCTACTCTCACCTATGGTCATGAGGGCTGGGTCATGACCGAAAGAACTAGATCGCGAGTACAAGCGGCCAAAATGGGTTTCCTCAGGAGGGTGGCTGTCATCTCCCTTAGAGATAAGGTGAGAAGCTCAGTCATCCGTGAGGGACTCGGAGTAGAGCCGCTGCTCCTTTGAGTTGAAAGGAGCCAGTTGAGGTGGTTCGGGCATCTGGTAAGGATGCCTCCTGGGCGCCTCCCTAGGGAGGTGTTCCAGGCACGACCAGCTGGGAGGAGACCCCGGGGACGACCCAGGACTAGATGGAGAGATTATATCTCCACTCTGGCCTGGGAACGCCTCGGGATCCCCCAGTCAGAGCTGGTTAATGTGGCCCAGGAAAGGGAAGTTTGGGGTCCCCTGCTGGAGCTGTTGCCCCTGCGACCCGACCCTGGATAAGCGGTTGAAGATGAAGATGAAGATGAAGATGAAGAAGAGAATTTTGGCAAATTTCACTTGGGCGCTACCCACATATTCAGCTGTGCTGCTCATCCCATAAATGCGGGATTGTTATAAGTTGAACATCATTGTGAAGGTAAATAAACAGGCTTTCCAACGATGTAAAATACAACGCAAATTAACATTGGAACAACAGAGAAATAATCCACCAATCACAAACAAGTTTTTTTTTTCCCCTAGTTTAGATGCTAATGAACTAACAAAACAACAATGACTCCTAGTTTCAGGTGATTATACACTGATGAAAACATTGTTATGAATATTATATTTGAATTCTGCTAATAATAGTGTTCTGCTCTTTTGGCCATATCAAATTAAAAGCCCAAAGTACAAAAACAAACTGAAATTTCCTTAAAATATCAATGCAAAACTGTCACTTTAAACAGAAACCACAGATGTTTTGAATAGCTATCTTATTCCAGTGTAGCTGCATTGGTGATATCTTAACATGAGGTCACTGGATAGTCCTTTAGAAATTCTTTGAAATACCAATAAAGCACCATATTTCATAAGCGCTTCGCTTCTGTTTCCCTAATGTCGTTTTGACAGCAGAAGTTGGTTATGGTAAAACTTTTCCACGAGCCCATCTTCAATATTTATTTGTGTTTTTTTAGTGAATGTTTACTGGAGTAAGACAGACCGTTCTGTCACCACTGTCGCCGCTGACAAGGCCGCTAGCCTGGCTCAGACTGAGCCGGTAATCCTCCAGTAAGAGCCGTTAAACCACCACAGCTGCGGCAGGCAAGCTGCCACCTGAAGCCAACTGGACTGTCTCATGTCACACGCATGGAAAACACACACACAGATATACATCGCATACTATACACACAAACTCTCTCATCCCGTCTCCTCTGCTTCTTAGTGTGTCTGTATCCACAGGATCGGCCCAATGATACATATTTAAGAGTGACAGAGAGAAAACCAGAGCACAACAGAGTTCATGGTCTATGGTTTTTGTTGTGTTTTACCTGATAAAAACACCCATGAGGGAGCTCACTGTGTCCTAATTGTGTGTGCGGGTGTATGTATGCATGTGTGTGTATGTGGGCAGTTTTAAGAAACACAAAGCGAGAGAATGAAAGACAAATAATGAGGTAGAAGGGTGAGATTATGGGGATAAGGGTTTACCTGTTTATTTATTAATTTGTGTTAAACACACACACACTTGGATCCAGACCAGGAGTGCCAGCTTGCTATGAATAATCAGCGTGTGTGTGTGTGTGTGTGTGTGTGTGTGTGTGTGTGTGTGTGTGTGTGTGTGTGTGTGATAGAGAGAGAGAGGGATGGTTCTTGTAATCCCACTCAACAGGAAACATACACTCTTGGGACGGGACATTTTGTCTGGTGTGTGTGTGTGTGTGTGTGTGTGTGTGTGTGTGTGTGTGTGTGTGTGTGTGTGTGTGTGTGTGTGTCCTCCCTCCCGGTGAAGTAGGGACACAAGAAGAAGGAAATGGCGGTATAAATAAAAAGGTTACAGGACACACATACAAACACACAACCTCAGCTTTTGTGTTGTTTCCTTTCTTTTGTTTACGCCAAACATTTCAGCATCGTTTCTTTTTATTGTAATTACAAACCATGTCGAGTGCTGTGCTACGAGATCATTTTCACACTGGGAACAATATTGGGAACAAATAAGTGTTTTGAACCTTGACTGAACAGGATGGACCTCCAACTGCACAGCAAGTCACAAATAAACAAAACAGTGACTCAGTTTTGAGCTCGTCTGTATTTCTGTGAATCAAATTGTACATTGTGATTTGCATAAGCAACATGACACTGGTTCCCAATCCGGGGGTCCCGAGCCCCACTATGGGGTCGCCAAAGCTTCACAGGGGGTCACAACGCCTTCTTGATTTCTTTTCATCTATTTCAGTGAATAAAACTAAATATAATTATTATTCTTAATTTTAGATTATCAGTTAAGATGTAAACAGGGCACAATGAAGACCTGAACACATTATATGCACAGAGCAATGGTCAAACATCAAGGGAGAAGAGACACAGATCTTGTCAAAAGAGAAGCCTATTAAGTATGTATGATTGTTAGAAATTAAAAATTAACATAAAAAAATTGAATACACACGACAAAGAGAGTTGTACTTGAATTCCTAAAAATAACATGAAAACTCATTTCTGATGCAGTATTCAAAGGAAATAACCTGTTCAAAATTCATCCAAATCGCTAGTTTTACACAAACTTCTTGCAGTTACTGCATTCAATGTTAGGGTAAACTGTAATTCCATATTCTCACCTCTGATTATTTTACCAGTCAGAATATGACCTGTAAGTCATCTTACATTTTAATTTTTCTGCCAAAGTGTCTAATAATTTAGATTAGTGAGTGATTAACCATTTAAATATTAACCGACATGTGAGTGGTGAAGCGAGAGAGAGAGAGAGAGAGAGAGAGAGCGGTAGAGGTAAGATCTTAAGCCCGAGTCCGAGCCCGGCTCGGCCAAAATGTCAATTATTACGTTCGGGTCGGCCCAGGCTTCTCTCTCGCTAACTTTTTTTTAATAAATATATATTTATATATTATGTATACTAAAATGATGTATGGATATTAAACTAAGGAATACTTGTTATAAAATAAATAATTTGGATAAAACAGATAAGGTGCTGTATGGTAAGATATAAATGTTTATTGAATATGCATCTTACAGTCTTGTTTAACCGGGAGAATTCGTTACAAAAGACAGGCTTTAATTTGTTATCATTATGCACAGGCTTCATCACAAATGTGATCACAAAAATCTCAACCAGTCCCTTTTCCCGGAGCAGTGCTCTGTCCGGGTCTGACTGACGCATCCCCTCCCTTTCCTCCTCCTCCTGAGTCCTCACAAATAAAATATAAAATTTCGGGTTTGTTTTCGGGCTCGGGCCTGCAAATCAAGTTAATTGATCGGGCTCGGGCCGGGTCGGGCTTTAATACCCGCGGGCCTAGGTCGGGTCGGGCTGGATTTTTTAGGCCCGATCTTACCTCTAAGCAGCGGTGACAGGACCGAGTGACAATATCATGTCCGGACCAAGCAGGAGAAGTTTATAGTGGGACTGGTATTGTGGTGACTGTCTTGAACAGTAAGAGCTAGGGATGTTATAATAATTATTATTGTTATTATGATAATTATCCATTTAACTGATAACCAACCCATTAAGCATTTTAACCTATTAATGCTGTTGATTGAACATTTACAAGAAATATTAATAATTATTTAAAAAGCTGAGAAAATCCCAGAGTAGAGGCTTGTCAGTTTAAGGAGCTGGTCCACCTTAAGAGCCCACCTTAAGAGAGTCTGAGCTGGAGTTACAGATACAGGAAGTTTGTTCCTGTCTTGAGCGGAGGAGTTGTAGTCTTATAGCATTTATTCACCTACAATTAAACTGTACACACACTGTCTGCTGCAGCTACATTCACAGCTTTAACACCACCAACAACTCCATACTCACCGCCGCCACACACACACAGCCTGTTGGACACTCGCTACAGTTACGCCGCGCTGACAGAGTGTATGTGTGTGGCTACAGGGAGTCCAAAGTCTCCAGCAGCGCTACAGCTGCTAACGTTGCACAAACATACACACTGTTTGTCAGACAATTGCTAAAGTTACACCGAGCAGACACAGAGCTGACAACCTGCTAAACTAAATTATGTGGTGGTGGTGGCAGACTTTTACTGGGAAAATGGCTGCATGTCCTCAACAAGTGGCTGCACGTGTCTGATAATACACATAGCACTGTGGCTGCTACAGTAACTCTCCTGATGGTGAACTGGAGACAGTGAACGCAGCACTGTGGCTGCTACAGTAACTCTCCTGACGGTGAACTGGAGACAGTGAACGCAGCACTGTGGCTGCTACAGTAACTCTCCTGACGGTGAACTGGAGACAGTGAACGCAGCACCGTGGCTGCTACAGTAACTCTCCTGACGGTGAACTGGAGACAGTGAACGCAGCACCGTGGCTGCTACAGTAACTCTCCAGATGGTGAACTGGAGACTCAGTTGTCTTTTGTGACACTGCAGCTGGCGCACCGCTACATGAGACACACTAATCTTGTCAGTTAACAATTAATAAATCGATTAACGAGGGTAGGTTATAGGTTAAAAAAAAAATTTCAAAATAAGCCTCCCTAGTTTAGACTAGTAATAGTACAGTATGTCCTTATTCAAACTCCCCTTAAATACACCACAGTTTCACCTTGAAATAGTATGTAACTTCTGCCTGATGCAGATGCACTTAGTTATTTCAAGAAATACTCAATAGGACAGGAAATGATGCTGGTTTTGAACTAGAGACATTAGCATTTAGATTTGACCTGACAGACAGACAGACAGTATGCATGCAAGATGCATTCATCAGTCTTTGTTAGGAGAGTTCTGGTAGCATTGGTGTCTCCAATTAGACATGCGTAGTTTCAGAGCTTGTTTCGAGTGGATAACAAATGAGTTGATTAATGAGCTGGCGAGACGTGATTGGATAAATTGACAGCGGGATAATGTGTGATCATTTTATCAGCCAGCTAGTTAATCGGCTGGTGTGTTATTCAGTCCAAGATCCGGTTAGCTTGTCAATGAAGCAGCCAAAAAGTCACTTTTCATTGAGTCTGTTCACCTCAGGGGTTTACTGAAACAGACTGGCGCCAGAGGTTCAGATCACATGGTTGCCTAAAGAGTACATACTTTTTACTGGTGAGCATAATAATGCAAAAAAAAAAAAAAAAAAAGGAAATTTATAACATTAATGTTATAATCCTTAAAATCTTCAATAAATCCAGTTTGATACTTTCATCAAGCTGGCCATTAAGGACAAGGATGAGTCAGCCTACAGGAACACTGCGTCACAGCTGGCAGCATGAATTACAGACAACCTTGAGCTCAATGTCAACAAGTCTATGGCGATGGTCATGTATCTCTGAGAACACCCACCTTCACATCCCCCACCACTCATCAACAACGCAGCTGTAAAGGTGGTGGAGTCTATTAAGTTTCTGGGTACTTTTGAAAACCGGATGTGGTCACACATGCATTCTTCCACTGACTTCACCAAATCCATCGCTAACACTCCCATCAGCTTAGTTCTCTTTATGATCAGCTTCATCGGGGCCGTTTGAATGCATTTAACATAAATGTCAGTATATGGGTGCTCTACAGTTGTAGCGTCGGCTGATTTGACCACAGAGATGAGAGGGATGGCTTGACCGCACGTTCCCGTAATACAATAACGTTTCCTGTCCATGACAGAGTTAACATGCAGCTTCAGCCATGATGTGCGAAACCCAAATTGTTTATGTACTGTATGTGCAGTGTTTACCACATTGGATTTAATATGTACAGGTTCAGGTCATATCCATGCGGACAGTCAGCCATTTTCTACTTTTCATTACTTTTTCCATTCACAGCGGCCAGCTGTATTTTTTTCGATTAAAGGATAGGGAACAGATATTACATCACGTTGCTCACAACAATAATAGCAGCAACATCCTTTTACCTCTGAATAGACTTAAATGAAGCAAATACATTGATTCTGGCATTAAAAATCTATTTCAAACATGTACAAAAATCTCAATAGATTGATGATTCAATTTTTTCCCATTCCTTGTGCTTACTATGCAGTTCAAATTTATTGTGAAAACAAGATATATTTAAATTAAAACCTAATTTTTAAAAATATACAATTTGACATGAGGGGGCTTTAAAATAAATTAAATATCACTTTTCATGGTTTTCAAATAGTATCAGCAGCACTAGTGCATCTGACCTTGATAATAATGGACTAGAATGTATTCATAATGCAAATCTACATCCCTAATACAAATAACACTCATAACTCATAACACTGGAGGGGCAAGTGAGACAGACAGAGCCCACTCCCTCCTTCAGGCATGGGAACATCAGTGTTCAACATTAAAATCCTAGAAAGACCTTAAACCCTCCCTTCATGCTCCTCCTAGTCCTCCTCCTCCTCCTTTCCTTGCCCCTAGATCCAACCTAGTCTCCTTGGCTATTTCTGGGCCAATTAAAGCTGTTCCTCTGCCCAGTTTTGGGATGGCTGAATGAAGTGGATGGCCTTCAGTATAATCCCAGAGAGACGAGGGTAAGGATAAATTCACAGCAGGTCATCGAAGAAAAGGAGGAGAGATAGACTGTCTGAGAGAGGCAGGTAGAGAAATAGACAAATAAAACACACTCAGACCACATATACGTCTGCTAGCGAGGCCGAAATGAGTGATTTTAATTACAAGAACTGTTCAGAAGTTTTGAATCTGCATCTGCATCCGGTCTGGAAATATTAGGGCATTGTACAAGAATGAACTGTGTAAAAATCTCAAGTAAAAGAGTTATTTCTTCAGAGTTATCTAAATGAATCACAGAGTTCAGCTTGTCTCCTGAAGCATAATAGCTGCTGTCATACACAGGTCTGGTCCATTACAAAATACAAAACTCTGGTCGGTGCACAAAGTCCACCAAGCTCTCCACAAAAGGAGGACAATATTTTATTTGTCACGTGATGATTTGAAACAGACTCAAGTATGACTAATTATATTGCTTTTCATGTGAGATAGGCGTGTCTTTGTAGTAATAACTGAGCAGATGAACCTTGGACTGGACTCAGGAATCTTGGCCCAGTATCACTCAGACCTGAATGCTTTAAAACATCAGTCGTTGCCATGTATTCAACCTCTAAACCAGTATTCGAATGCTTAATTTTAAAATTTTAATAGGTAATGATAAAGTATAAATCCCAAAATAGCTCATGAAATAAGAAGCAACCATCACAGCCGCTACGTTTTTTCTTGTGTTGAATTCTTTGCAGTGGTACCACCACGTATTTTCACCACACTAAAAATGCCAGCTGCGTGACAAGGCATCTATTCTGCACTAAGCGCTGCACATTTGAGCTGAAAAATCCTCAGCTATGGGTAAAATGCTGCACTCGTCACCATCACTTTTTATCTAGTCGTCCAATCACAAAGGAGGAGGGGCGGGACAAATACCACAAAGACCAACCATCACATCCTACATGTAGCCTACAAGTGCTGAACAACAACAACAGAGGAGAAATGAATACATCAGGACCAGCAGGTCTGTCTTCCCTTCCCTTCATCCAGAGCAAGTCCTCTACCTCGTGCCACATTTGTACTTCTGCAGATATTCAACCAAATCGTCTCAGCTAAAAAGAAAAACTAAATTGCCTCATTGCCCTTCTGTGCTCTTCATTTAACAATAAAAAAGTATTTTATTATTTTTAAAACTGTCATCTTTGTCAATAAAAAGCAACAATATACATAATAATAGCTTAACAATAAAGCATACTTTTATAGCCCTAAGATCAGCATAAATTAACTTAATTTGTAAAGAAACAAAAAAGCCAATAATACAACATATCAAGCTGTTTCTGATCATTATCTCCACAGGGGAAATTCCTTCACCGTGACAGCCCTACTCGGTATTCACTCAGATCTGTCCTCAGATGTTCATCAGTAAGGTTGGTCTGCAAAACTGAAATCTTATAACAGAGAATAAAATTTAGTGGTGACAATGGTGTCATCTCACAAACACAGGATCGATGCCAGAGCTGTTGTTAGCCAACTATTTGCTGAGCCTTTAATATGTTTCTGTCAGCTGCGCGCTTATTAGCATCCACCAAGATATTAGAGGTCCATAAAGATATTCTGTTTCCCGGGAGAGACTCCCAGGTGATGATTCTTTAGCCCTCTTTAATATCTTAGACGGAGATGCAATCGATCCACAATCCCATTCGGAGTGCTGAGGTGAGGATCTTCCCACAGTGAGACCACGATGTGTTATATAAAGCAGATTAATATTGCTGCCATATTCAGACTTCCAATAATGATTTCTCAGCCTAATTTACAAGATGCTCTGCTGCACTAAATGTGTTTGGTCGCTCCAGTGGCATAAAGTTTGTATGTCTGTCTGCCTCGGGGGTGTCTGTGTGTGTTTCTGCAGGTGAAGGGAAGTGTGTGTGTGTATGTGTGTGTGCGTGTGTGTGTGTGTGTGTGTGAGGTAGAAAGAAGACAGCAAAAGAGTGTTTAAGAGCGACAGACAGCCGTACGTAGAAAAACAGTAATAGATGGCAAACTGTGTGCAGGTCTGTGTGCACAAAGTCATTTGATTTAATGTCAAAAACACATTCATGGTAAAATAAGTCAAGTGGTGATGATAAAGCAGACCGAAAATGATAGATAACAAGCTTAAAGTAAATTCACCATATATTCATAAAAAAAAAAAAAAAAAAAAAAAACACGAAATGCATGCTAATACTAATTCCATGCTTCAGTAGGTAACATGTTGGGGTTTTTTGCCATATCTGCATTTTGCATGCTGGTTCAAGCAGAAGCAAGCGTGTGAAAAATCATATTTCTCATTGGTGCTGTTCCCTTCCCTTCAATTTCATGCAAATATGCACAGCTCAGTATGTCACCAAATGTGGATGCAACTTCCATGTACCATACAAACCCACATACAGGACACTTACAGGCAGACAAAAGGCATATACAAGAATATGAACACATGCATGTTGCTTAAAGGTGCAATTTCTAAACATTGATAACATTCAGCCTCTACATGTTGCATTCTCCTTCCCTCGTTCCACTGCATTTACTTCACAACAAGTCATTGTCAGGCACTTATTGTCAATCTCAGCCATTTAACCATCTTTTCCAAATTAACTGACAACCCAGAGATACCGCATCTCTTTACTATTGGCTCACAAACCTTGTTAGAAGTGGGGAAACAATGTCGGAGATCTTCCACAGATATAAACAAAACACTCATTTTGGATCCACCAACATTTTCAAAAAGGTTAATTCACAATAATAATGATACTGCATACTACATACTTTTATTTGGAACCTTTCTAAAAGCTCTGTTGATGTTTTTTTTTTTTTTTTAATATTCATCGACATCATCATCGTTTTATTTGCTGAAGGTGTCTAGAATGACAAACTTAAGGACTGGTGTGTTTACTAGCTAATACTGGGACACAACAGCTGGGGAATACTATGTGTGTACCGTACTATGTTTTGATTAGTGTACTACTCTCCATAGAGAGCAGGTCATCAGAACCGGTGTTACACTGAAACCTGTTACACCATTTCTGACAGCTAGTATCAAAAATGTAACCTCACTGTACTGTATCTTTTGCTTTTCCTTTAAGGTTCTGTGAATGAATCTTTAAATCAAAAATACAGTTTGGGTTTGTGCTTGTTCTGTCACATATTTGCCTCATTTAATTTATTTGATGACAGCTGTCAGAAATGGTGACCTCATGGGTTGCTGGATCTCTACGGTCACAGATTTCGACGGTCACAGATTTTGGTGTAACCGGTCTGCAGTGGTCAGGACCTACCAAAAGTGCAAAAGAAGGAAAACCAGTGAACCAGCGACAGGGTCATGGGCAGCCAAGGCTCATTGATACAGGTGGGAAGAGAAGACTGGCCCATGTTGTGCGATCCAATAGAGGAGCTACTGTAGCTCAGATCGCTGAAAAAGTTAATGGTGCTTCCAATAGAAAGGTGTCAGAACACACAGTGTATCGCAGTTTGTTGCATATGCCCATGTCCACAGCCAAAGGCACCTACAATGGGCAAGACACCCATGGACTGTAGCCCACAGGTGTATTAGAAGATGCTCTAAAGTCGTGATTAACGTCTCAAAAAACAGTTAGTAGCTAGTAGCAGTAGCTAGTAGTACTTGTGGCACAACACCAGCAGAATTTAACCTATTATTTATAAGGCACAGGGCACAACCTCGTATACAGTACATCTATGGTCTGTGGTCTATTGTTTGTCGATTTATAGGTCCTTAACATGAAAAAGTTTGAGACTGCACTATAAATCCCAAGTGTGATGGCTTTATCTGACTTCCATTTTATGTCCACTGCTCACTTTATGCTCTTCAAGGAAGCAGGGGAAATAAGTAAGATAATAACACAGGTCATTTTAGTAGGCGTAGCCCTGTCCACTGATGTTGCAATGGAACAACCAATTAGCTCTCACTTTTATCAATGTAAGATCTTTGCCGTGGTACCGCCAGCCGTTGTCTGACTTCCGTTGCTCCTAAAGCAGTAGTGATGCACGGATCAGGGTTTTATTACCTGCACCCACCCGACCCATTATGAGAGCCACCCAAAACCAGCAAACACTCAACTTTATGCATTATAGTTGCACAATTGTCAGGGCTGAGATCTGGGATAAGGGCAGAGGCTAGTAGTGTTGGCCTACAAAGTTTTAGTAAGTTATTAATAATGCTGCTTTGTCATTTTTTGACCCACCTGCTCGACCGTGATATTTTCTAGCAAGCTCACCCACTTGTGGGTCAACCCGAGCATCACTATAAAGTCATGTTAATATGTGAAGGATGGTCTCTGAGTGAGTTGAATGGCATTACCTCAGTTTTGCACTGGGCGGCTCACTTTACCACAATATTGGACAGAGAGGAGTGAGCAGAGGGGTACTCGGTTGCAATCTGCAATCACACCACTAGATGCCAGCAAATCCTACACTGGACCCTTAAGTAAATAGCCTGTAGTGATTTGACAAGGCCAGAGCACATCAGAGCCAGGACAACTAAAGATGACAAAGGACAGAGACCAGAATAGGATAGGACGTGCCTGGTTGACCATACTGAGAGAATAAACTTGCCTGTGTGTGGAATATACACACTCATCTCTATATGTGGGTATGTGTTTGTGTATGTACACAGTGTGAGCAAATGTAAAGTGTGTACAGTGTGTGTTTGTGTTTAGTCAGTGGGTCAATATCAAGTGTCGAGCCTTATCCCTGTGTAATCCAGCTACCTTGATAAAGGTGTTCTCCTATGCATGTGAAAGTGTGTATACACACATGCGTTGAGGACACACACTTTATCCTTGTGTAATCCACTGACCCTGATAAACAGACATGGAAAACGATATCTCAAGTAAGTGTGTGTGCATTTTGAATTCTTGATATATTTTTTTTCCCAGTAACATCTCCTTGTGAATGTGATCGCAATCGAGGATGCCGATCGATGCTGATGTGGGCTTAAGCGTGGGAAAAATCAACACGATTCTCTCCATGAACTACACTTTTAATAATTAACACATTCACAGACTACTGTGCAGGAAGTGATCGTCATCTTGAACGTCTTCAGGGCCCATGTTTCACATTCATTCTCAGGAATTTTCCTGCTTTTGTGTTGGGTTTAATTTTGGGTAAAACATTACAGATTACTCTTTAATACTGTAGGATGCTACACAGATTGGTGCAAGAATGAGCCCTAAAACCTGGAAATGAGTTAGCATTTTAGCACTTTTTGAATGGGTCTTTAGTTAGATGCTATAAATAAGGTCTGTGTTAGATGCCTGAAATAAGGTCAAGCTTAAGAGAATATCATGTTTGGTTCTACGACATAAAATACAACAATAAAATACTTCACTTGTGAATTTTGAAGCCTTAACATGGCTTAAGAAAGGTGGTTGCTAACAAGTGGCTAAATGAGACTACTGAACGTCATCACGCAGACTTGTCTGCCTTTACAGCCTCCTTGTCAGCCGATTAGACTGTTGTCAGGCGATTAAATAGGCGTTATCAGTCACTATAAGTAGATGTGGGTCAATAGGGCCCTATTACACCAACCAGTAGGTATTATCATCTACTCACAACATGTAAGAGGAGAAAGGAGAAAGTCCACTGTCAGAGGGAGGGTCAAACAAACAGGACTTCCACCCAGGAGACTGGAGATTGGAGTTGTCTTTGTGTTCAGAGTTATTGTAACCCAGAACATGTTGTTTTTCCATAAACCTGAAGAATTTCTAGTTTTATTGCCTAAACCTAAAGAAGCCTTTGTTTGTGGTCAAAATGTGAAGTTTCATTCAGTTTTACTACATGTTACAACATGTACAGTATGTTTTAAGTTTCATTTTCACTTTTACAACATAGGTTTATAAATAGATACATAACAGCATTGTGAACCTACTATTAGTTTAGTAGGCCCCTACTAGCCCACAAACATGGCAATAGCCTGATAACAGTCAGATCAGGTGTTGTTCTTTATACTTGCGTTCATGTGACCGTGGTGTATTTTGTTTATAGCACTTAAAACATTAGCTTTTTACTTCTGCCAATCACGTGGTGTTCATTTGTGGAGATTATGTGACAGAACGAAACATGAAATAATTTCTGCCATAATCCAAAATACATTGGAAAATCCCATGGACTTTTCGTCAAGGGAACCAGGGCGACGCTAACTTCCTGGTTGGCCTACAAAAATATGTCATTCCAGGAGCAACCTATTGCACCAATCTGGCCACGAAAATGAAATGTCTGCTTTCCAGTCAACTGTTAAACTGTTTAACTCAGCTATTTAATTTAACACAATCACAAACTGCCAAACTATAATCTCTCTTTGTGGATTCAAATCATTGCTGCAGAAACTAGGTGCTCTCTCTTCTGATGGGATGTATGGGAGTATATTAGGGTCTTGATGTGTCACATTAAATTTTTATATTTGTCTTGGTTATTAATGTGATTTTACATCACCCTTGGGTTGTTGCCTGCATCTAGCAATACACTGGCATTATAATTTGTAGCTGGTGGCTGTGGTTTAGTGTACAGTTGATGATTGATCAAGTGAAAAAACACAAAATCTGGTTGTTATCATTATTTTGTATTCAGGTTACTGTTGACATCTTCTGTCGGAGTGTGACGTGTATGAACGATTATAATCCATGATACTGCAGCCATGTGAAAATTTCAGTCATTACTAAGACCATGAACTACTTTTTCTGGGTAACTTTTGTTAATAAAACTATATTTCTCTCGAGGGAACTGTGGCTTTGCTGTAGTTCTTCCATTGTGAAGTAACTGGCAGCTTACTTTCAAAGTTTTCTCTTCAGCGCTGCCTTTTCTCCTTCCTTACCACGCCGATTTTTGTCTTCTCCCATGCCATTCATTCATCCATCCATCCACCTGTCTGTCTGTTTCCGTCTGTATCTCTTGGATGGATCCAGCTGTATCTGTCTGTCAAATGTGAAATCTCAGAAGCCACTGATCCAATTTTGACAAAACTGGAAGGGCACCATTGTCTTGTTCTAGATTTCCAGATGTAATATCTACCTTAAAACAGCTGGAAAGGTGGATACAGACACTATGTTGTATTGTATATTTGACTGTACTGTAGTCGACATATTAACAGCTTTTTCAAGTTAACTAACACGTGGATCAGTGGAAAGCAGCCCAAAACATTTAAAAAGTATTTGTCAAAAGTACATTATGAGGATATTGGATGAAGAATGATAGTCCCACAAAACAGTGCATGTATATAGACAGTCCACCAATTTTCTGTACAAAATACGCTCCTGTATATGCATGGGTGGCACCAGGAATTTTTCATCATTGTAGCTTAGTAGCTGCTGTTATGATTGCAAAGGGTTTAAATCTATCCATATCTAAAGGCCTTTGCACACAAGTCTTTATTTTTTTGGTCCAAAACTGTTGGACATTTAAAAATAAATCTGACCTCACGTTGTGTCAGGGTTTTTTTGGATCCATCAGAAGTCAAAAGAGGGTTGTTTGACCACTCAGATGTCATCATCCAATATGGCATCTGATAAACAAGGTTTCTGTGCAGATCAGTTTTATCAGGAAAAAAATGCAAACGACAAATATGTACTTAAAAGGCCTTAACACAACCACTGACTATTTTGGTCATGAGTTTCATACACTACACTACAGCAAAAATCCAGATTGGAGAGGGGAACAAAATCTTATCAAATGGGGATCAATGACGTGTAAAAGTTTGGGAACCACTGGCCTAGGCTACAAGGCAGAAATATGAGTGGGCCCAGCACCAAGCAGCATGTGCACGTTGTCATTATAAACTCAACAGATACAGCGCTACTTTAGCCTACTGCTACACATACAGAGATCACTTACATTCACATCAGTGTACTCACTTGTGGACTTCTGAAGGAATATTTTCAGAATTTAGCAGAGTGGTTTTCAGCTTGTATGTACGATATTGTTTTTGAGTAAATATGGTCACCTAATGCCAAGTTCACGCTACACGACTTTCAAAGTTGTCAGTTCTCCGTATTTCACGCCACACAACTTGCTGTTTTGTGATCAGGAGTTTTGAAGTCGTGGTTTTCACACTACTGACCAGGAACAGGTTGTCACACACTACAAGATCTCTCACTGGGGGAATCCCACATGAGGTCTCCACACTATGTTTTGTCATGAAACATGCAGCAACAAGTTTGCTCTGTGTTGCCAATGTAGCACATACATTAAAGTTCCTATTGTTACAGGCGACTCCTCCTCCTCCATGTTACCCCTCAACCCGTGTCTTGTGCACTCACTGGCTGTAGCTCATTGCTGGAGTCCCTGACTGCTCCAGATATAGCATGCTAGATAACTGGAAGGTGTCTGCATGGCACCGATACCTATTGAACAGTTTTCACATGACGCTGAAGTGCTGAGTGAACACAGATTTGCCTCCGATCTGGGGCTTTTGTCTGGGAGCTTCAAAAACTGTCTGCAAGTGGAAAAATCAGGGCTAAAGTTGTGTAGTGTGAACAAGGCATGAAACAATTAACTATTCAAAATGTTCCAAGTGTGAACACTGAACACAAGATATGTTAGGAATTGTAACATCAAAACAGCTCAGTCGTTACTGAAAAGCACATGGTCATACACAGGTAATCAGTCCAAGAAGGGCAAACAAATCCAGACAGGAAGTAGGCAAAATTCAAAAACCAGGGAACAAGGGAAAGTGGAAAAAAAAAGAGGAAACTTACACTGGAAAGCGATGAGCACACGGTATTGAACAAAGACAGTCTGGCAGGGGAACAGGGGAATAAAGAGATGTAAACAGGGTGGACTAATGGCAAAATCAGGGGCAGGTGAGGATAATCAAGGAGGCGGGATAAGTGCACAAACATGCAAACTGATTTGACGAGAGTTAAGGTGTTATTGTTTGGCTAGTAAAACTGCCAACATGCAACCCACTCATTAACTATTTTTCATAGATCTAATCCCAATATGTGGGGAAAAAAGGCAGCCTGCAACACATTGGAACCAATCAGTCACTCACTTTCCACTCACACTGAGATTCTGTTGTCGCTTATGAGAGCCAGGATTTTTTCAGGGAGTTAAACTGACGCGCTTGGAAAGTCAATGATGTGTTCAGGAGGCGGGGAGGAGACTCGCTGAAAACACACACACGCACACACACACAGTGCACTAAAAGAACACAAATCAAGCTGTGACAGTGAGAGAGTTGAGCATCGGTTGTCTCGACAAAGCAGGGAGCCACCTACAGCTGAACAATCCCAGAAAAAGACTGAGGAGATTGACGGGCGGAATTGGAGAAAAATCTAAATGTTCATGGCGTTCAGCCCGTATGGCTTATATTTGTGACTTCAAATATGATTCATCTCCCTCTCATTTCTCTCTCGGTTTGCCTTCTTGTTTCACGCCATCTTGCTTAACCTGTCTCCAGCTGGTTATTAGGCGTCCTTTCTTTTTTTTTTATCTCTCCCTCACTGCTTTTTTTACTATTTCTCCTGATCCTCTCTCTTTCCTTCCACGTCTCAAGCTCCCATCGTCGCCTCTCTGCAGCAGTTTGATGAAAGCAGACGGAGAATTTAGGTACATCAGATAGTGCTGTTTCCATGTGCTCGTTTTTAGCAGCGAAAGGTGTCTTTTTCTGTCTAAAAGTGCAGAATTGTGACTCAACCAAAAGGATTCCTTCATAAACAAAAACGCGAACTCAATATAAATCCAGTCATTTGAGTATCACTTCTAAATGACACCTGAAGAGAAAATAAAGATCTTCATGAATAACTGAGCAAATGGGACAGTGTCAGATTGTATTTTTATTTACACTGTGTGCTGAACATTTATTTATATGATGATTTGGGTAAATCTATTCCAACAGATGACTGAAGGCTGTTTCAGTTGGGGAAGTAGGTCAGACTGACTCCTGCCGACTGTTCTTTCATTTCTCTGCGAGGTTTTCATAAGTTGAAAAGTGACTTATTTTCGATCAGGCATCATTAAGTAGAGGTAATTTGCACAAAACATGATAGTAAGTGCGGATGTGAGCGGTACTAAAAATGACAGGACAACTGCAAAGACCGCAGAATAATAGCACTGACTATTCCACATGCAGCTAAAATAACTAGAGATAAGAGATGATAGCATCCTCCACTCAACGCATCTTTAGAGAGCTGAATAGAAACTCTTGAAAACTAGTGAAGCATTAGGAAGTCTGATTCCTCAGACAAGTGTTTGCTTAGGAGCCCTTATGGGGATACATTGATCTGTTTCACTTTAATATAAAAGTAATGGTGAGCAAATGTTGTTCAGATGATTTCTTTGATTTTCAAAAAGACAATGTTGGACTCAAGTTAAAGGTGCACTATATGATATCCAGAACATTAATATAGCAGCAAACAAGTATTTGCTATGTAAAGATATAGAGGAGTCATGTCTACCTGAGCAGAAAATGCAGTCGCTCTCTTTCTGTATGTGTTGTAATTAGAGCTTCTCTGTGCTTTATTGACATCGCCAGGCCGGCTGCACATGCTTTTAGTGCATTGTTAGTATATGGGAGTGTGCCCCAAACCCCCAGGAAGAGGGCCGTTTGATTATGATCATAGTGGCCAACTACAGCTTCCATGTCCATCATGTGATGTCAGTGGGCCCAAAAAGACTTTATCCCATAGACTTACATTGGGAAACAGACACCTTTTTCTGAGGTGAATCAACTTCCCAGTATGAACACTTGAATAGCCCTTATTTAAACCCTTCTTGCATTCATGTGAATGAGATGAGAGGTGAGATGAACAACTTTTAATTGCTCAGTAAAACAGGTAAAGGCATGACTCAGAGGAAGACGGCGGGATAAATGTTAAATTTACTGTGATAGTGATCAAAAGTGGGGTTCTGTAAGAGGCAGTCAGAACAGGTAACCTGAACAAAAGATGAGCAGGTGCAAAGTCTACAAAGGCATTTAAAGGGTCACGATACAGCGATGCTGAGGCAGAAAGAGAGCTGGCTGTATGCTGAGGGGTTGATGAGGGAACTGACAGGCGAGTGTGGAGGTCAGGTGATGATGAGAGGCAGAAAACACAGAGGACATGATGGGAATAGCAGGTGAGGAATTACACAGAGGTGATGGTTCGCAGACAAATAGCAAAAACAATGTGAAACTGATGTTGATCACACAGGGAGAAACAGTTTTCACATTACGTTATGCTTCAAATGAATGTGTTAGTGATGCTCTACTGATTCAATTGTACATCATTACAACAGTCAAGTTAAAATCCTTGTGGACTAAAATCCCAACGATATGAACTCACATAGAAGGAGCTTTAGGTGGCACACACTAACGTACTGTTCCCCCCTGCTGTCATGTCCAGAGGTTACAGTTATTGATTTGTTTCCTGTCTCAGGAATCCTCCATACGTCGCTCTGATCCATAATGTCAGTCGGGACAAACCCAGCGGGCATCACTCTATCAATATTTGTCTAGCTTTTCATCTGCGTCTTCCTCCCCTCTTGTCTCTTTTAAAACCCTTTATATTTCACATTGACATTCTGAACAAAAGAGGGTTAAAGAGGGTTAAACTAACACTGTGTTTGGAGTCTGACCCCTTCATCAGCTTGATGTACAACTCTCTTCTTCACACACCATGTCATATTCCCTCACGTCTGGGAGCTCTCTAGTACAAAATAAATCTGGTCTTGTTGGCTTTTGAACAGTTTGAGGTCAGAGACTGTATCAAAGCCGCACATAAGCTGATAATAGAAATAAAAAAAAAAATGCCCGCTCAAGTGCACTGTACATGTGCAATTAATCAACTTTGACAACCAAGGATTTAGTTTTTTATTTACACTCCAAAAATCTTCATCTTTTCAAGTCATATGGGTCAATAAATCACTCCTCAAAAGTGCAATGAGACCATTTTAATCCAGCTCTGCAGCAGAATCAAGAAAACTTTATTTTAGAAAATGCTTAAAACACTATATTCAAATGTTGAATGTTAGAAATATTCTTTATTGTTTTCAGAAAACAAAACTTGGACACAATTAAAGACAAAAATATCTGTATAAGACGAAGATTTTACAGTGTAATCAATCATTTTAAGAGGCCTGGAGGATACTAATTTACATTGTTCAGTTCATTAGATGTACTTTAGCTTAGTGTAGTTTAGTCTTTTAATTATTATTTATGCACATAAAAAAGCATGGAACTTAATGATAAGGCTAATACATGCGACCTCCCCTCAACTTCAACATAAAAAGGGAAAAACAGTACTAAACTATAACTATACTAAAACAATTATAATAAATACAACAAAAACAAAGAAATTAAAAGGCAATAACAAATAGTTCATCAAATCAATAGTTGATAATAAAAAGAAAAAAAATACAAATATAAAAGAAAAAATAAAGAAGCAGACATAATCTAGACATCATGAATTAGATATGGATTATATATAGTACATATTTTCTGGAATTTATCTGGCTTGTTTTATTTGAAAAGCCCACATCATCAGTGTATAGGACACTGTTGCATGGACACAGATGATTGCATTCAGTAGCTTTCATTTATACATGCAGCATTTTTTAGTGTCGTTCCAGAGGACACAGAAACGCTGATATCCTCTGCAGCGACAGAGGAATCTGAAAATGTATGGGAGCTATTTGCACATCTGCTCGACACAGTTTGGGCGTCTCAACACAGGCACGAGTCTCCGTACAGATTCTTTTTGATTTAGTTGTTTCTTGTGTCAAACTCAATTGAATGACCACACATAGCAAATTTAAATTCATTTGCTCGAGGGGGTTTATGAAAGAATTATTATTAGAGATATAGGAGCGGGGGAAGAGCGAGTTATCGCAAACCAGTTGTTGACAGTGAATAGGAAATAAAAGCCACTGTCAGTGTGTTCCTGTGAGGATTATATAGAAAGGGAAAGACAAAGCAGATTGGTTGTAAAAGCTACTTTATTTTGATCACTGAATATCTACTGAGCAGTTATATAACATGCATCTCTCTCTGGTTATAATTACTCCCTCTGGTTTTGGTTCTGTATAAATTACACATACACACATACAGTAGCCTGATCAGTCACACATAATCACATATTTCCAAACATTATTCACATTAGTGGCTGTATTGTCAAATTAACACAATTTCGAAAATACTTATTTAAATGTAGGCCACAGTTTATTGGTTAAGTAAAATCTGAAGTACACATATCATTGTAGCTGTAACACGAATAATTCTTATGTGTCTTCAATATTTTGAAAGGACAGCAAAACAAGTGAGATAAAGATATATATAAACAACTAAACTAAGAGTCTGCAGCCATGCCAGCAGTGTGAGGCTGTGTGTTAGACCACTGGGCTACTTCCAGGTCTGAAAAGTGAAGCTGAAGTGCTTTAAACTTGCATTCTTTCTAACAGCCAGTAGGGGGCGACTCCTCTGGTTGCAAAAAGAAGTAAGGTTGTATAGAAGTCTAAGAGAAAATGAGCCTACTTCTCACTTGATTTATAACCTCAGGAAACATTAGTTGAGTGACTGTATGGTCTCAATCGCTAGTTTCAAGGCTTCTTCAATACAGCATGATGTTAATTTAAGATAAGATAAGATAAGATAAGATAAGATAAGATGAACCTTTATTCCGGAGGGAAATTGGGTGTTTAGAGCAGAACAGTACAGATAAATACAGTAAGTAAAAAGTAAAAGAGAAGGTGCAGTGAATGAAATAAGGTGCAATGAAGAAAATTGACAGTAAAATAAATAACAGTAACAGTAATAAGTAAAGTGAGCAGGTGGTGAGTATTGTATATGCACAGCATATGTATATGTAATGATATAACTATATGTAATATATACATTCGGAATAAATATGGAGCAGATGATCAGAGTCACATGGGGGTCAGACCTTGGTTATGGAGCCTGATGGCCACCAAAAGAAAGGACTGACCCAGACGGTTTGTAGTGTGCCGAGGGGGGTCAGTCTCTGGCTGAATGTACTCCTCATCTGGACCAGTTGGTCATAGAGGGGGTGGGAGGGGTTCTTCAGAATAGACTCCAGCTTCCTCCTGGTCCTCCCCTCTGCCACTCTGCCATTTAGTAAATTATGGTCCCATTTAGAGTCAAATAGACCATAAAGCAGCGTATGCATTAGGGTGTGGCTACCTTGTGATTGCCAGGTTGCTACCATGTCGTTGTCCAGCCTGAGAGTTATCTGTGTTTTCATCTTACAACTTTAACCCGTTCACAGTGTGTTTTCAGTTTAATCAGGCAAATTAATATTTGGACCTGAAGGTGTCGCTTGATGAAAACTCAGGGGAGCAGGACATGAACTTTCATGCAACCCATCCAGTAGTTGTCGAGATATTTAACTGAAAGAGCACCCCTGAAGGGTTGTGTCTGGAAGGTCAAAGGTAACACTCAAATTGTCTCAACTGAGCCTGAATGGCTACGGCGATGATAGATTGTCAGGCAGTGAGTTTTGCAAGTTTTCACAACTTGCGGGTCACCTTCTAGACACGACCCTCCTAAAGCAAGGGTTGACATGATCTCGCAATGTGAGGGAACAAAATCTGTGGAACTCACAGATAATTATTATACTGGACAAACAAACGAACGATGAAAGCTTATTGCTGAAAGTGCGTTTGTTTGTTTGTCCAGTTTAATAACGAAGGCACTTTATTTGTGAGTGCCGGAGATTTTGTTCCTTCAGTTCTTACTGCTGTCTGGCATCCAATATTTTTCAAGATTTGGGGATGTGCTCGCTGTTATTTTCTATTTCGTCAAGATCCCGCCATGTGTTATTTATTTTGTTAGTGTCTTAAATGGTAGTAGTAAGGAAGTAAACCCCGTCTACCCAGTGCTGTGTATCTACCTCACATCCGACATGCCGAGACATCAAGAGAGATTCCTTCCTTCCAACTGTTGACCTCCACCTGCTGATTTCTGCTGGATTACAGTAAAAATCTGGAGAATAAATAAAGCTCTCCCTCTCTCCTCATCTCTCTGAGGTGATCCTGTTTTCTTCGACCAGACTAAAACGGAGGCTTCTTTCCATTCCCAAGATTTAAATATGACAGCAAGTGGGTGATGCACTTCATTTTCACTTAAAGATTGCTCCGCTACATTCTCGTCAGCAATACGTCTGCACAGACGAGGTGAGGCACATGGAAGCTCTTTACTGATGTTGTGATCAGCCTTTCAGGTGAAAGTCTCTTTGGGAACCAGTTTAGATTGAACAAGTTTCCTGTGGGGGTGACAGGGAGGGGGTGGGCTGCAGTGATCGTACCGTCACCTGAGGATAATTGAAGACATGGAGAACAGGTTACAGTGGGAGGGAAGAATAACATACTGCACACATCGAGGAAGCTGGAGAGTTTCTAACTTCTGAGATAGAGAAACTGAATCTATCGCAGCTTGAAGTGAATTATGATCATTTCTATGTGTTGTACACCAGTTCTCAGACTTTTTGGGGCCTTATAGGGGAGAAAATTTCACCCTCTTAATCATAACAATTAAGCATATGCTTACTAAAATTTGTACTCTTAGATGCCATTGGAACTATTTGTATAGTACAACTTTTCAACCTAAGTACTTCCGACCTATTTCATAGTGATAAACAGACACTCATGTTAAGATAAAATGAGATAATCCTTTATTAGTCCCACAGCAAGGAAATTTTCAATGTCATTTAATGTTAACACCTTTTATAAACCTTTAAAGAGAGGGTGATTTTATTCAAATTGCATTTGGACTAAACTTAACAGAATTTATAGCCTACATTTCCAGAAAATGATGAACAATTTCACAGTAGCCAAAACTGACATAATCCTGATAAATCCAGGTATTTAAACGTACCAGTCTAAAGCTGACTTTCAGTAAGTGGTTCACCTTAACAATCGGAGTTTCTCTTGGCCCAAAGCTAATGTTTTATGCACCAAAAAATCAACTTCCATGGCCTCCGTCATTTCTGACAACATCAAACAAACTCTCCACTTACGACATTGTGAATACGAGAGAAGCGTTCATATGAACACGGCAAACACGACCGCATCTGAAGGCACCAATAATCACATGACCAAAATTCTATAATAAGGTCATGTGATAATAACTGAACTATCGCTATATGACAACAAGGCAACTCCACTCGCTGATGAAGCCATAAGCAGTGACTGAACGTGACGTTGGTTCGACAAAACAGGTAATTTCAAGAAGTCACTTTGGGCTTTGGGGAACTGTGATGGCTACTTTTCACCAACATTTTAGAGGCTAAATGATGAATCGATCAATCAAAACAATAAGGGATAACTCGATAATTAAAATAACCATTAATTGCAGCCCTGAACATAACATCTCTTTGACGTTTGCCTTGTTTTACATGACAACACACCTTGGCCTCAAACAGCCCTTGGGAGAGAAACCGACATTGTCCAACATTTTTCTAGTTTGTATGTAATCTATCCAAACTAACATGTTTGTGCTTCTGCTGTCTTTTTAATAGCATCACAAAGTCGCTAATGGTACTTTCTAGTAGGTCTAGTTACACAATAAATTCACCTGTGGGGAGTCAGAGTCAATCACATTCCAATCTAATCAGTTTATAAATTAAATTTTCCTCAGTAGTATGGAAGAAAAACATTTACACAACAACCACAGGTCAATTTATAACATAATAACTGATAATAAACAGTCCATCATTAGTCTGTGCAGTTTCAATTTACATTTTAAATTGACTGCACTGAGAGTGAATTAATCGTCAACCCCTGTAAGTACACTGTGTACCAATCAAGCCGTTAACAAAGTCATTTTCTGGTTTGTTATGAGACTACTGGGATGAATCATGCAACAACAGACAGCCTCTCTGGGGGACTGTGTGGCACTTACCATTCATGTTCATCAGATGGTTATTATTTGTGAATTTGGTAAACACTTCAGCGTTTCATTTGACAACATTCCTACATCCAACCCACACTGATAATTTCTGCAGCTCTCCCTTCTCTCTGCACAACGAACTGAAAGGATGCCAGCAAAACATTTTGTCATATTTAAATAAGTAAAGGTAGGAATAAATCAAATAATTACACCCAAGATTAGTGATACTTTTTTAACACCAAAGAACTGGACTCGAACCAAGTGTCATTTTTCCTACTTTAATACTTTGCTCACGGTTCTGTTTTGAAGTTTGGCTGAGTGGCAGGTCTGAGCATTCACACTTACAAAGGTTACAGGGAGTTTTAAAACTGCCAAGTTTATTTCCAAAGCAGACGTCTGTCAAAATGACTGGCTTCTACACACTTACCACAACACACACACTCACCTAGAGAGACAATTACTCACACAGATGATCTAGTGAAAGCATGTTAATAACTGATGTTGGGGTTGAAACCCAAAGCTGAGGCTATACACACCTGACGAAGAAGCAATAAACAAATATCAGACAAAATGTTCTTGTTTAAAGGAACAACGTGTAGGATCTGGTGGTATCTATGGATGCAAAAATGTGAATGACCCTCACTAGAGCCAGTTGTTGAGTGTTTAGAGTGTGTGTATGCCTATGTGGGAAGTGAGTGGTAAAGCAAGAGAGAGAGAGCGGCGGTGACATGATCGAGTAATGTTATCAACTCTGGCCCAGGAAGGAAAGTTTAAAGAGTTAGGTTTGTCCATTCTGGGCTACTGTAGAGACATGGCAGAGCAACATGGCGGACTCTGTGAAGAGGACCCACCACCTATGTAGATATAAACAGCTCATTCTAAGGTAACGAAAACACAATGATTACTATTTTCAGGCGATTTTCACTAAAGAAAACATATTAATATTATATTCCATTTCTGCCAATAGAACCCCCTTATTGTTACAAACTGTTCCTTTAAAGGCAAAATCTTGATGATTTTTATTCAAATAAATGTCTGTTAAGTCACTATCTATCACGGAGGGAGGTAACACAATAGTAATTGGACCTGTTGCCCACTGATGAAAGTACTGATTATAGATTTGCAGTATTAAAATCTGGGTGTCTGTGGCAACATTCCCGGAAGTATTAAGGCAGGGTCTCATAAACACAAAATTAACATTTGCCTCTTGAGAGAAAGCAAAAATTTTGCCATTTGCTTCTGATGGTGTAACAAACTTCAAGTTCGCTTTCAGCTTTGATGAATTTTTAGACAATGGCCACTCGCCTGTATTTACGCATGTGTGACTGTGCCTTTACAGTTTGAACACACACAAAAGAATGGACCTATGCACTCAATTCTGAAAAATTCTAAATCAACCAGACCTGAAATCGCTCTGAGATTATCACTCTGATTGGCTGTTCAGCTTCAATGAGTCGGTGCATGAGAAGAGAAAAGAAGTGAGGAAAGCAAAACGAATAGAGTCAAAAGGAAAAACACAGAAGGCTCTTCTCATTTTTCATCTTCATCTCATCTGATCATTCCAATACACCAATATTTTCGCAGACGGCGCGTTGTTTCATGTACGTATCATAACAACGGCTTGTACAGTATATCTGCCGTCCTCTGTCTTCCTGTTTCCCTTTATGAATGGCAGAGACAGACTACCACCACCTGCTTGTTCTGCTGGAGCAGAACGTAGGTGGTTGTGGTTGTTGGCTATCAGCTGTAATCTTTGTGGTGTCTTTGAGTGCAGCTTTTTGGCAAAAGGCGACGTGAGGCGATGCAACAGTCGGCCTCCATTGCTGCTCGTTCTCTGATGTCGAGTTGGTGTGTCTGTGCCTTTACATGTGTGCTGGGTCCGTGAAGTATGGGATAAAGATTCTCCCAGTTAATCTCAGGAAAACAATGAGGATGCGCATGGTGTGAATCTCCGACGAGTATTAAAGGCTGAAGTTTTGGAACACGAAATTGTTTGTTTGCTCTCAGACTGGCTTTACTTTATTGGGTAGCTCACAGTTGTCAACCAGGAAACAAAACCTCTGTTGATACACGACTTAAGTGGTTTCTTTTGCATATATTGCCCTCAAGAACTGACTGAACATAGCCAGGAGAGGACTTCACATCCACTCACGGCTCTGTCAACTTCCAACGTAAACTAGACACTGACCATTATCATGATGTGTAAAAGAGCAAATAACCTACTGTAGAAAGACACATCTTATTCAATAAACTTTCTTGTTGCACCAAAATAGGTAAAAATTACATTATAGATTCACTAAAGGCGGCTATGAAAGAACCAAATACAATTTATTATTTACATGTGACACACCCAGAATAATGTTTGCAAACCCTTGGCCTAGTATTAAAAATGTTTGGTGCAGAAGAAAAACTGCCTGACCTGCATGCATACTACAGAATGGAACAGCAGATCTGCAATGTTTCACCAGATTTCATTATGAACAACGGCACATACAGTAAACAGTACTAAAGTGCAAAGTATACAGTTATTAGGATCCCAGTCTCTACAAAAGAGAGGAGCCTATGCATCTTTGGGACTTTAAAGGTAGCCTGTGGATTTTTGTTTACATTAGTGTTTCTCATCAGAAAGCATTGTGTGCATCCTTGACGCCTAAAAAAACAAGTCAGCATTAGAAAAGAAGAAGAAAATTTATTTTTATTTGAAACCTGCACTGTTTGCAGCTACAGTAACCAGCTGGTTAATGTGGCCCAGGAAAGGGAAGTTTGAGGTCCCCTGCTGGAGCTGTTGCCCCCGCGATCCGACCCCAGATAAGCGGTTGACGATGAGTGAGTGATTGTTTACAGCCACGTTTTGTCCCTACATTTGGATGGTGTGTTGCTACTTTTCAGTCAGTGGAATAGTGGGACACCATTGGCAGGAATATGTAACCCGACACATGCATGCTCGTGCGCGTGCACAAGATACAATCGAAATGTGTACCGACAAATCAAAAGCTTGACCCACAGCGCTACAGGTGGTCAAAAACTCCACAGGGTACCTTTAAACAGGAAATTTATCATAGCTAAGCAGCAGTGAATATGACATTAAAGGTGAACTGCAGAATTTTCCAGTTGATTTGTTTATATTCAACATATTTAAAATAATCCCGACACAAGTGGCAAAGACTGAATCAAAAGCCGAACAAGAAAAAACAGCCACCTCTGTATCAGTATAAAACGTTTCCTTCTGCTTCATTTTTCGCCAAAGATCAAATGTTTCCTTAACATTAATATCTGTAATTGTCACACAATTCATATTCTGGTCATCTTTTCTATTTCTCCCAACAGGAAATGAAACCTAAGTGATTTTCAGCAGTGTCGGCAGAAGGGAACCCACAGGTTTTGAAAACTCTCGCGAGATGGTTAAAGCTGCAGTAGGCAGAATGAAAAATTATAATAACCTTTCAGCATGTTGTAGTTGTTGAGTGTTGAGAAGAAAAATGAGAGAGAACTACACCTCTGCACCTCCTCATGGCTCTGTTTTCAGACTTTAGGAAATCTAGCCCGTGAAAGAAGACTTTGACCAATCACAGGTGATTTCAAAGAGCGGGCGTTCCTATTGGCTGTGCTCCAGTTGGTGGGCGGTGCTTGGTATTTCCCCTGACTCTCAACATGGCTGCCAGTCACAAACTGTCTCATTTTATAGCTACACAGTAAACTACAAAATGTTTCTGATAACATTTAAGGAGAGAAATAGTCATTACAGTAACAGAATATTTATTCATATTTGATCAGTGCTGCCTAGTTTGACTGTTTGATCAGAGTTTGTGAGTGGTTGACAGCTGCTCAAAGATGGCTGGCTTCATCTTGGCCCTGATTGGTTGTTTTCCTCCTGTCTGTGAAATCTTGAAGATGCCATTAGGAGCACCGGAGGACACAGAGGCACATGATTTCTTTCAGATTATCTGTTTCACGCACTACTGTCAGGATATAGTGACCATTTATAAGATAAGATAAGATAAGATAAGATAAGCTATTCTAACTCTTTAAAATGATATTTGCTCCAATCTTGCCTACTGCAGCTTTTAGGTTCGGCATCAATCTTGAATAATGTCTTTGCAAGTTTTTGCAGATCGCATTACATTTTCCAGTTTGTGGGTTACCTTATAGACACGACCGTCATTTTTGTTATTGTAAGCCCATGTTGCTCAGTTGTGCTACTGGTGACCAATACCACTGCAGTTGATCTTTAATAGCTTGAATTAGCCTCGAGGCAGTATCATGCAGCATGAGGAGTTAAGAGTCCACAGTTTTCTTAGCGTAACATAGAACATAGATACAGAAGTAATGAATACAGGCTTTTGTGGTGAAATGAACCTTCAGATCACACTTGACCTGAGCAGATAAAGGAGGGCCAATGTGACTAAAAAACTTTTGCTTCATGAATTCGTGCCTTGATGTCTCGGGCGGAAGGAAATAGATTTAATTTTTACAAACTTGAACAATGAGTTTCTTTTTTTATGTTGGGAAGAGTTCAGTAAATTTTGTTTTATCTTGAATCTCTGGTTCATTTATTCAAACTACAACCTCCTGACATGCCACTAAATAAATCTAAATCTGAGACTCACTTTAGTTAACAGGTTCGGTTCACTATCTTCAAATGCATAATTAACGTAATGTCACAGTCCAAAATATATGTATTCTTATATATACATTTGATAAAGCAACATGCATCACATAACGATGACATGGTGATATGAGCCGAAGCTGAGGTGTTTGTTTATCGGCACACTTCAGTGGGTTTCCAGTGTGAGACCCACTCAGAACCGACACTGGGGTTAAAGCAGGCGACACAGATAGAGAGATACGGTTCTTTGCCGGCTGACAGCGATCGGAACGTGAAGCCAGAGCAAAGCACTTGATGCTAAATTACACCTCTCCATTGGGTTCAGAGCATGAGCACATTCACAAATGTTACTGTGAATGCCACATTATATCGAAAGCTGAATTTACTTGCACAACATGGTAGACGACAGTAAGAACAGCTGCTTGATCACTTGATTGAAAGCTAGCCAACGGAACAGTAACAGCGTCTTGTCTGCCCGGTACCATAGAGTTATTATTATATTTACATACTATTTATACCATTTTTCCTTTTTTATGCCCTGTCCAAGGCTCAAGGTGCCTTTGTAAACTATCCTTGCAATGCACATCTCCCTGTTTCAGTAAATTTGAATAAAGTTAATTTAAAAACTAAGCTGAATTCTTGGTTCTCTTTTGCAGGTCCTCTCTCCGGCTCAGCGAAGCTTCATCATCTCTAATAGTTCTGCAGCTCAGGAATGTTCTTGTAGAGGTCCAGTGAATCTGGATTGGAGAAAGCTCCTCTCTGCGCCACCTCCCGGCCAGCAATCACCTGTTTCACCGCCACCTCCACCTTCTTACCGCTGATGGTGTACTACAGGGGAGAAGACGAAGAAAAGGGCCGTCATTCACGGTTCCCAAACCAACTTTTACAGTTGTGACAGGATAATCTGAACGGGTGTATTCTAAGGCTGTCAAAGTTAACGAGATAATAACGTGTTAATGTAAGTTAGTTTTATAACCACTTATTTCTTTAACCATTTACTATTACTATATTTCACTTTTCAAAAGGGAATGAAAATGGGCTCTATGGGTACCCACGAGTCTCCCCCTTACAGACATGCCCACTTCATTATAATCACATGCAGCTTGGGGTAAGTCATAGTCAAGTCAGCACACTGACAGCTGTTGTTCTTGAATTTGCCATGTTATGATTTGAGCATTTTTTTAAGCTAAATGCAGAACCTGTGAGGGTTTCTGGACAATATTTGTCATTATTTTGTGTTGTTAATTGATTTCCAATAAAAAATACATGCATACATTTGCATAAAGCATGATATTTGCCCACTCCCATTTAGATACGACCTGATAAATCTGCCTTTAAGATACATTTTGAACAGATACAAAATGTGTGATTAATTTGCGATTATTCAGGATTAACTATGGACAATCATGCGATTAACTGACAGCCCCAATCTAGTCATATTTCTCTTACAGGAATGTCTCTGGTCTCCAGCAGCAGGGCAGGGATGTGTCGGGCGGACAGAGCTTTCCTAATGGCTCCTTTAATTTTCGCCACCAGCTCTGGACAGAAGGCCTTACCAGGCGCCATTTTTAAGAATAAAATAACCCGCTCTTCTCCGTCGGCATTGTACTGAGGAACGCAAAGGCTGTCTGTCACTTCCTCGAACGCCTCCACTGCAGAGAGGAGAGCAAAAGGAGAGGGCAGAGCAGAGGACAAGGAGACAAGGAGAGCACACAAGAGGCGAGGAGAGGAGGAGGTGAGAGATGAACAGAGCAAGGGAGCAAAGATTAGAAGAACAGAGAAGAGGTGAGGTAAAGGTGGAGTGTTGTAAGAGTTTGAGACAACATGAGAACAGACAAAAATGTTTCACCGCTTACAAACTAAACAAACACTTTTACTCCATTCTGTTAGCTGAACAAATACTGACAAGTTAACAAACTGATGATGGGACGGCTAAGTATTTTTTCCACCAACATGAAGAGGACCATCATTTCATCCTTTCTTCCACCCACACCCTGCTCCACCTGTAACGTTCAGCACTCACCAATGTTGTAGATCTCCGAGCTGCCAAATCGGACTCCATTGGGGTTCAACGTACCGTCACTGCAGAACAAACACAAGTTCAAGATCCAAAACTCTAGTGTCTGTCACTGAGGAGCTGTCTTCTTGCCACACATCATAAAACACACTGCGATTGAGGAAAAAAAATCTACCGGGATACAGAAACACTTTCACTTTCTGTAAGATGATGATTCTTTCTTTATATGTATACAATGGAAACTATATTCTTCCCTTTGTGTATATTTCCATATTTTCAGTTTATTTCCATTTACCTTAAAGAACTGAATCCTCTTTTGATGTGTTTTTTTGGTATAAATCAATCTTATATTGTGCCATAAAGGAGTTTAAAGGGCGGTTCCATCCGCATTCTTTTTCAAATGTAAACGGCCACTCTGCTGTTACCAAAAGCAGTGACGTACAGTAAGTTACCAAAGGAAGCTAATCAATAAATAAATGAAAGGCTTTGTTTAGAGTGGGGTTGTATGTATTCTCCTGCGTTCTGCAATGTAAAATTAGTGTTTTTGTGAATGGAGTCTGGTGGCTTTGAAGAGTGCATACTGAAGCTGTTATCGACGCACTCTTCAAAGCCAACAGACTCCTTTGGAAAAGCAATAATTTTACCTCAGAGAACACAGGAGCTGCTGATCTACCGCGGAATCGATCCGTTAGTTTGTTTGTGATATTGTGTGACTTTTGGATCCAAACTAACGCTGTGTTCAAACAGCGGTACATTGCTGAGCTTCTGTGCCGGTACTCCTGTCTCCTTTTCTAAACTGCATGCATGCTGACTGCTATCTAAATTTCTTTATGTAACACACTGACTATAAGAATGTATACAGTATATCCTGTGTATGTAGCAGTGTCATTAAAATAGCATTTTGACGCTAAAACATGCGTACTTTGACCAAAATGTTTGGAACTGAATACATAATGAACAGTATTAGGAAGTTACAGATTGATATACAAACCTCAAGAAAATAATTAAATAATGGACCTGTCCTTTAAGAGCCGATACAGGCTATCAAGTTTTCTGAGCAATAAACTGTAATGTATTTCTGTGCCAAATCTCAGCCCAAACAGGCCATTTTAACCTGCAAACTTGCACAGTACTCTTAAAAAAAAGTAAATCAATTAAAACTACAGTGATAAAATATGCTTTTATTTCTACATTCAGTAACTCTCCCCTGAGTAGAACAGTTAATGGCTGACCTTCTGCCCAGCATGACAATGCCTCCTGTCTTTGGGTTGATTTTGCAGTAGTCTCCATGGGCCCACACCCCTGTGGTAACAGAAAAACACATTAAAAACAAAATGTAAAACCATCAAACCACAATGAATAATAGCTCAGAACAAGTTGTCAAGAATTGAATTTAACATAATAATATAAAACATGCATTATATCATGCATATATCATGCTTTTTTCTGGGGTCTTTGTAAATATGTATATTGTATTTAAGTTTATTTTTATGTATGATGTTTCTGTACTTACCAGGATATGTAGAAAAGTACGCTTTGTGGTATTTGGTCCCGTTCTCGTCATTCCAGAAGTGTGTTGGCTGGCAGGGGATCGGTTTCAAGCAGACAAGCTCCCCGCTCTCTCCCCATACGGGTTTACCTGTCCACACAGAACAAAAAATAAAGTTAGAGGCTTCAGATATACTTTTCCAAAACACAAATATACAGTTGGACACACACTACATACACAAACACAGATAAAGAAATAAAAATCACCTGGTAATGTATCCCACACTCAGAGAACCTGACACTCTTTAGTGTGTGGTTCACCTCCTCCCTCAGGAAGGTGTTATAGGCTTAGAGACCGACTAAAATTATCCCAAACTCTTCCTACAAAACTGCCTTTAAAATATCTCTCAATCCACTCTACTTTGAGGTGGTGGAGACGTTCCAGTACAGCCTGCAGCAGGGATCGGGAGCTGGGGAACAAGGGACTCAAATCAATGAGAAAAACATAGAGACTTCCAGCAAAAAAAAAAAAATCTCTTTTTTTGTTTGGATTGTTTCTGGAAAAAAAAAAAAACTCTGTTCCCCTTAAGCTGGTACCTGTATTTACCCAGGGAAATTCCACTAATTACTCTCTTAATTTTTCAGCAATCACTAGCTTCAAATACCTGCCAATGCATAAAGGTAAATCAACATATGGGAGCAACCAAGTAGAACTGCAGTCTTGTTCTGTTAGCTACCCAGCAGCTCCAGAAGCAGATGGGAAGTTTGCTCAAGGGCATCTCAGCAGCTTGTAAACAGGCTTAATTTTCCTTAATAATATGTTTCCAGTCTCTCCTCGGATTCAAACTAGCAACTTCTTTACAACAAAGACATGATCCCTTAACTCTGTTGTTAATATGCTGTAGATTGCTCAATAAATCCCTTGATAGAGTTTTCGCTGAATGGAGCGAAAAAGCAATACTATTCGATTTCTGGGCCCTTCATCCCCACACAGACACTCTTACCTTCAGGGCTCCAGGCTTCCACAGCAATGCCGAGGTTTCTTGTTTGGATCTCGCCCCGATACACTGGAACTGTTGGGTTCTGACCCATGAAGCATGACACAATGTCAGTGCCGCCTGGGCAGAGAGACGAGACAAAAACAGACACAGAGGGAGTCATTTAGTTGGCTGATGGTCTGAAATGAAACTCACTTGAAGAGAACTCTGCACATTTATGAAACTTTTCAGTCTCTTTTGGCTATTTTTTGGATTTAAAACTGGTGGTTAAAGGAACAGTATGTAACATTTTGGGGAGATTTATTAGCTGAAAGGGACTATTTTCTTCATAATTATGTTTTCTTTAGCGTTAGCTTAGAATGAGCTCTTCATATCTACATTGAGCCTCACTGAGTCCACCATGTTGCACCGGCATGATGATGTAGTCACATGAGAAAGAACGAGAGATAACTGAGAACCCTTGCTAATGCATGAGTTAATGCAAAACATAAAGCATGAAGTAGTAGTAGTAGTAGTAGTAGTAGTAGTAATAGTAGTAGTAAATGGACCTCAGAAATGGAGGACCAACTTGTTGATTTCTGGCAACAACACAAGTGTTTATTTAATGTGTCTCCATGACTTCATCCATATTTTTTCTTTATTTTTCAGCACAAAGTAGACACAAACATTGCTAACATCCCACCTGTCGTGTTTGTTTGCACCAGTGCCATATTTGGTCGCAAGATATTTTATGAGATTTTATGAGATCAGGACTCTGTTTGTTTATGAATGAATCTGTTAGTGTGTGGTGTGCTGTTTTTTGCCAAATCGTTGCAATCATCCCACTATGGGAGTAAAACTGTTTAATTTAACATAATATGTTGTTTGTGTGGGCTTTCTCACATTTTCAAAATCTGTTAAGATTTGAAAAATCTTAGTGTGGGCCTGCTCCTACCTGTGGGATGAGGTACCTACTGTAAGTAAAGCACCACAGTGACCATCACCAACTTAGTGTTGGTATCAATCTTGCACTTCGACAACACAAACTGGCAGTGTTAGTGCCCTGCTCCACCTCCATTGACCTATATAGGAGTTCTACACCGTTGCAGTTGCAGCACATCCACTATCTCTCTCCACACACACACACACACACACACACACACACACACACACACACACACACACACACACACACACACACACACACACACACACACACACACACACACACTCTCTTCATCTGCTGCATCCATTTGTCCCTTTCTACCTTCCAATCATCTACTATTTCTGACACCTATTCATCTCCCTTCTCACTGTTTCAACTCTACCTCCCTGTTTCGTTCCCTCTCTGTATCACAGACTCCATCCATCCATCTTGTTCGCTTCCTCTCAGCTGCTCTCTGCCCTTCTACCACTCCTCTGTCTCTCTGGCTTTTCTTTCTGTTCTCTACACTTGCTCTCTCTCTCTTTGTGTCTCTCTCTCTCTGCCAGTTTCTTTATTGAGCTTTAATTGGCTCCCAGGAGGAAGTGGAAACTTTGTCTTCTGATTAAACACACACACTTATACTGGGAAGATGTGCAATTATTTTATTATTACACTCGTTTTAATGGCTGGGTACACACACACACACACACACACACACACACACACACACACACACACACACACACACACACACACACACACACACACACACACACACACACACACACAAGAATATTTTAAGCCAAAAGCCACTGCTGCTTTCTTAGGCTGCCTTCCACCATCAGCCATTTAGTGTGTGTGCACACAAGAGGGAAACTTGTCACACTGATATGATGTTTCTAACAGCACTGACTATTCTGAACAATGAAGAAAAAGATTTTTGAACTCCCCAGTTTGTGTGCATGTGTGTGTGCTTTCCTTTGTGCAGGTGAGGGAGCTTTGAACATCCTCCGGCACAGTTTTGGGTCAGAAAAAGCCACCAAGTGAGACAAAAAAACCATCAACAACCAGCTAACCTGTGCATGCATTCACATATTCAACAATGAATTCTTAAAAGAGTACACATAATAAGAGTCACAGGAAGATATCACAGATTCATTACTCGTGCAGACACGCGAACGCAGTAAGCTCAACCACACGGCATGAATTAAAAACAAAAGATGAGGCGTTTTCAACTTTTTCTCTTCTTACTGAGAAGAAAAGAGAGAGGAGAGGAGAAAAGACGGAGCAGAATGGGAGTAGAGGGGTGACATATGGGCAGTCAGACGGAGGTTTATTAGGATGGAGGAAATCCAGCAGTGAAAGTGTTAAAATCCCCCAATGAGATGCAACAGGGGTCTGACATCCCTGCTGACAGGATAACACACACACGCGCACACACACACACACACACACACACACACAAAAAGAAAAAAGAATAATTCATATACTTTACTACTAAGTCACACGTTTGTAGACACATTCACGCAGGCAAAAACGCAGAGTGCCGCAGACTGAAATGGTCAAAGGAGCGTATCGCATATGTCACTGCAACCACCAGTCAGTCCCATATGCTGTGATAACTCCTAAGAACACACGCACGCACGCACAGTGAGTGTTGACCTCAGGGGTCAACGTTAGGTCAGTTGGCAGCCAACAGAGCTGGAGCCTGCTGTTGCCCTTGGTGACAAGGAGGAAACTGATGGGGCAGGAGCTGTTGTACTGAAGAGTTTACACACACATATATCCAAGATCACACACAGATCTAATTCTAAAAATATTAATCTTAAAAGGATAAATCCAATTTATTACTACTTGAGTGTCAGTTGTATAGTTTTGGACATCCTTTCTATCAATTACGGTAATACTAAACGCATCAAAGTAACCGCTGAGTGTGGTAAAATGATCTGACAGAATCAACAGCCAGAATACCTCCACCACTTTAAGAGTAGCCAAAATGTGGGTGGTAAATATAGTCAAATCTCAACTGGGAAGTCAGTCTGTAAACTGGTCAATATTTACAACCAGGGGTATTGAGATATACTGGTATTGATGATAACTGATATTTAAAAATGAAATATACATATCATGTTAATAATACATAATATTGTGCAAATAATCACATTTTTGTACATTTATGTTTACAGACTCTCTGTCCATCTTCCTACATGTATCTGTAGTGTAATTCAGTTGAGAAAAAAAGAGACACACCGCACAATTAACAAAGTTAAACCAAATTGTAACTGATATCATTAATTTAAAAAAACAATCTATAGATATCATGTTAATATCATTATCTCGGGTTCTTTTGGCCATGATAATTGTGTAGTGAAAATCTAATATTGTGACAGCCCTATTTACAACCAGGCGGCAACCTGGAAAGTGAAGCCAATCAGGAAGTCCTTTAAACTTGCATTCTTTCAAACAACCAGCAGGGGGCGACTCCTCAGGTTGCAAAAAGAAGTATGATGGTATAAAAATCTATGAGAAATTTAATTTTAACCTCTTTCGATGCAAAAAATGGCATGGCAGCGGTCAAATATCAAGATGATGATGGCCAAAATGACAAACTCGAGGCTTCAAATTGGCCACAAACCAATGGGTGACATTATGGTGACTACGTCTATGCTCTGGGTGCAAATAGAAGTTTGACTGTATCAAAGTCTAAAGCCCCTTTCACACAGCCTGTTCAAGGCGGGACTGTTATGCCACCACTCTGCCTCGCTATTGTGTATAAAAAGGTACAGAGACAGAATGTGGCGCAGCGTTGTTTCACGACGGTTTTGTCTAACGTCACGCCTCTTTTGCTCCTGTGATGCGTGAGTAAATGAGTGAAAGGGGCTTATGAATAAATGAGCCTACTTCACACTTGATTTATTACCTCAGTAAACATTGTAAACATGACTTTATGGTCTCAATCATTAGTTTCAAGCCTTCTTCAATACAGCATGATGTTCATTTAGTAAATAGACGATAAAACAGGCAATGCTTCAGGGCGTGGCTACCTTGTGATTGACTATACCTCTCAGTGATGATGATTGCCTGATATCTTTTTTTATGGTTCAATAAAGAGTGAAATATTGAGTGTTTATCATGTAGAGATTATGAGTTAATGAGGAAGCAATTAGACACAGCCTTGGTCATTACTATTGACATAACCACTTGACTTCTACAATGGCTGCCAGTATAAAAAAAGACACACAAGTAAAAAGTCTGTGCAAAGACAAGTGGAGGCTTTTAATAGCAACATAAATAACTTACAACAAATATATAAGATGTAAATAAATGAGTCAATCAGCTCATATTGTCTCTCTCTTTCTGTCCACAGATTTCTGCCTTGTTGGTGACATTTTAGTGGATGCTTGTGTGTCCAAACCTTTGTGTGTAAGTGTGTGTTTGTGTTTGCTTGCATATGTGGCTATATGCTAAACCCATCAGGGTTGTTATTCACAGTGTGTGCATGGTGCATAGCTGCTGTCTGTGCATGAGTGACGCCCAAGTTGCTACTCAATGTGTATGTATGTGTGTCCGTAATATGTCAGTCACCCAGGCTGAGCTAAATGTTAAACGTTTCAGGACTCTCAGAGACAGACAGATAGCATTCTCTTAACCTGTCAACACAACAATGGGCTGGGTTTGTGTGTGTGTGTGTGTGTGTGTGTGTGTGTGTGTGTGGTGGCATTGTGGGTGTTGGAGAAAATGTACAGCTCTATACAATTATTTTTGTTCAAATTTCCTTTGCATGCGTCAGACCTTTTGTGTCACGGATGATTTGTTGCTTTATTTTGCATTTTTGTTCGTCACTGCCAGTGTTAAACAACAGAATTTGGAAAAGCTGCTGCTATTTAGACCCTTAGATGGAACTCAAGTATTAGAAAAATGACAAAAACGTCGGTTAGTCACCTGAGATGGAGCCCAGCAGCACGTTGCTCTTGATGCAGCGGTACACATAGTCGTAGCTCTGAGGTTTGAGAGGAGATCCAGTGGACAGGATGGTGTGGAGAGACTGGAGGTTGTGTGTTTCCGCTGGGGGAGAAAGGGATAAAAGAAAAAAAAATTACAAAAATGTGGAAAGATGCATGTATAATACGCAGTACATCTTATTAAAGGCACTGCACATCATTGTTTTTGAAATAGGGCTTTCAATCCATTAAAATATTTAATTGTTATTTGTCCATGATTAATCTGTCAGTGTCAGTGTTGACTTGACTATGACTTGCCCCAGACTGCACATGATTATCATAAAGTGGGCATGTCTATAAAGGGGAGACTCGTGGGTACCCATAGACCCCATTACATTCACATATCTGGAGGTCAGAGGTCAAGGGACCCCATTAAATATGGCCATGCCGGTTTTTCCTCACCAAAATTTAGCTCAACTTTGGAGCCTTTTTTTAGCCCCCCTAATATGACAGGATTTATGTAAATTTATTCCTCAGGTTTTTTAGTTTCATATGATGCAAGTATCTTCACTCTAGCTTTACAACTGAACCGGCTAACCTAAAAATTGCAAAAGTTACGTTAATGCATTAAAGAAATTAGTTATGTTACAACGTGTTATTTTTGTGACAGCCCTAACTTTGAAAACATTTTTAAATGCACTTGTTGAGTACCGACCAAAACATCACTTATTATCAAGGATAAAAAATAAACATCTATCAACAGGCATCGGCCATTTTTCAACTGATTAAAAATCCACACACAATTTCAACATGAGCCCACAGCTGTGGCTCTATGCACCCCTACATGTTGTGTTAATGCAGTTTGCCACCCTGATGTGACACAGCATACAAGCTTCACACACACACACACACACACACACACACACACACACACACACACACACACACACACACACACACACACACACACACACACACACACACACACACACACACACACACACACACACACACACACACACAGTCTCCGTCTCCAAGGTCTAGGCATGCACATGCTCTGTTGTACACATATGCCCAATCCACAGGCCAATAACACCCTGCAAACTAATAAGCTTCCAGAACCGACCCTCACCCCATAAAAACACACTCACACACTTACACATACACACAAGACAGACAGGAACTCTTGCTACCCCCCACCATGCCTCCAGGTGTCCGGTCCAAATGTCAGCCCAGGAAACAGAGCCCCTCCGCTGGGGCAGCCAGTGAAGAAGCTCCCCCTACCCTTTCCAGCCCACTGGAGGCATGCTTGCACGCACGCACACGTGCGCGCGCGCACACACACACACACACACACACACACACACACACACACACACACACACAGACACACACACACACACACACACACACACACACACACACACACACACACACACACACACACACACACACACACACACACACACACACCCTCTGCCATGCCCTCTTTCTCTAGTAAGCATCCAAACATAAACATGGCTGGCTGACTGAAGGGCAAGGAGCAGAGAGAGACAGACAGATAAACGTTTTGTTTTTCATGCCTTCCTGTTTTAGCCACAAAATTGGGAACGCAGCTAATTTACAAGTTGCAGACAGACAGACACACAAAGCAGGCGGCATGAATAAAGATTTGTCGTGATTATAACAGCATACTGGGAACTGAGACACACAGCAACTATTTATGCAATAAATTAAGTGCTAATTTAATTTAAAGAGGAGAGGAGAGGAGAGGAGAGGAGAGGAGGAGTAGGAGGAGAGGAGGAGCAGAAGAAGAGCAGAGGAGAGGAAAGAACAGGAGAGGAAAGGAGAGGAAGAGCAGAAGAAGAGCAAAGAAAGAGGAGAGAAGAGGAAAGAAGAGGAGGAGCAGGAGAAGAGGAGAAGACCGAGGAGAAGAGAGAAGAAGCGAGGAAAGGAGAGAAGAGGAGAGAGGAGGAGAGGAGAGGGAGAGGAGAGGAAGAGGAGAGAAAAGGAGAGAAGAGGAGAGGAGAGGAAAGAAGAGGAGGAGCAGGAGAAGAGGAGAGGAGAAGACTGAGGAGAGGAGAGAAGAAGCAGAAAGTAGAGAAGAGGAGAGGAGAGAGGAGGAGAGGAGAGGGAGAGGAGAGGAAGAGCAGAATAAAAGGAGAGGAGAGGACTAAGGAGAGGAGAGGAGAGGAGAGAGGAAAAGAGGAGACAGAATGTAGAACGTAAGAAAAGGTAAGGACAAGCAGGAAACAGCTAAGCCCGATGAATTAGTTCTAAGTGGTAATTTGCATGAAGATGAGGAGAACAGGAGGACAACTGGAGAGTTTAGATGAGGGGATGAAGAGGAGGACACAAAGAAGATGAGGAACAAAAGAGCAAAAGCTTCAATATATAATTATGTAAATGCCAGATTACGTAATTCAATTTAACTTATATTTCTTTGTCTTTTACCCACCAAAAGACCGGCACTGTCATTAGTGTGAACCAGGTATAAAAGTTGCAGCACTTGATGGATTGAATTTAGACCAAATTGAGGGTTGGAGCAAAGCAGTTTCAGAAAATGCTGCATGCTTTGTTCTATTACAATACAGCATGTACTTTTACATAAGAGCACAGCAATAATGCTAGCATGCACTTCTTTTGTGACATGTTTTTGTCACAGAAAGCTTAGAGAGAGCAGCGTGTACATGTATGAGCGTTAGCAGGAAAGCTAATAAGCACTGGTGCATCTCTGATTATGTGTAGAGACCTGGTTCTCTCTGGAGAGCAGTGACACTAAAAGCAATTAGTTGGTCCTATCCATGACTCATATGAATTATCACAACAGCACTTTTATCCATTTGAAACAGTGTCAAACAGCAGAACATAGGGCAAACTGTTTATTTATGCAATAAATGGCTTAAAGGACATTTAGAGTCAAACAGCACTATTATAATGATTATTGTGTCCATCTGCTCTTATTGTTCCAGGTTCCCATCTCAGAGAGTGGATGTGTGTTTATGTGTAGGTGACTGCATCTCTCTCTGCTTGTTATCTCTGAGCGTCCATGTGTGTCTCTGGACGTCTGTTTGCTTGCTCATGTTCGTGTGCACATGTTTGTCTGGGACTCACCGGGCTTCAGGTTCCTCTCCTGCAGCACAGACAGCCACTTGGCCCCGGTACCAAAGATAGTAATGCTGGAGTAGAGAAAAAGACAGACGGAAATTATTTGCTCAAGCATACCAATATGAAGAACAAGAGTAGCATTATTTTCCAATATAAAAACATATTCAACTTCCCAGAAGTAGAAGTCTATTATTTTGGGGAGAGCTTGCGTCAGCGTTGCCAACAATGACAGCCATTGCAAAAGCCCTCCTACACACATGTACTGTATTCTGCAGTGTGACAGCAGAAACTTTTAACAACAGAACCAAATTAGCAAACATTATGAATCATCCTCTGGGGTGGTGTGAATACTGTTGCCAATTTTCATGGCAATCTGGCTGGTCATTTTTGAGATATCTCGCTCAAGACCAAAGTATTGGACAGATAATTGGATGGACAGACGAACTGTGTGACATCATGATCCCTTATCATCGTTTGCAATGGGAATTTGAGATTGTGCCTATCAAAATTAAACACAACTCTTCCAGCTTACTACACTCTAGCTTATCTTCATCTGGGGAGGTGATGAATATTATAGATTTATATATATATATATATATATATATATATATATATATATATATATATATATATATATATATGTATAGATAGATATGTTAGAGAAGGGTTGGATGTAGAGCTGACAATGTTAACGCCATAATAAACCGCAAATTAGTTTTAACACTGCAAATTCCTTTGACGCATTAACACAACTTGCAATTTTTAGATTGCAGTGGGCTCAGTTTTAAAGCCAGTTTTAAAGAATCCATTGGTGCCAACCATGTCGTACTACCTTGCCACGAAGGAGGATAAATAACACTCCAAATGTGCGCTAAAATTTGGTGAGGAGAAACTGGCATGTCCATTATCAAAGGGTTCCCTTGACCTCTGACCTCCAGATATGTGAATGAAAATGGGTTCTATTGGTACCTACGAGTCTCCCATTTACAGACATGCCCACTTTATGATAATCACATGCAGTTTGGGGCAAGTCATAGTCAAGTCAGCACACTGACAGCTGTTGTTGCCTGTTGGGCTGCAGTTTGCCATGTTATGATTTCATCATATTGCTAAATGCAGTACCTGTGAGGGTCTCTGAACAATATTTGTCATTGTTTTGTGCTGTTAATTGATTTCCAATAATAATCATATACATATATTTGCATAAAGCAAGCATATTTGCACGCTCCTATGTTGATAAGAGTAGTAAATCTCCCTTTAAGGTGCATTTTGAACAGATGAAATATGTGCAATTAATTTGCGATTAATCATGGACAATCATGCGATTATTCACGATTAAATATCTTAACTGGTTGACAGCCCTAGTTGGATGACTTGTTTAACTTTTATGGCCTTGTGTTTGAAACTCACACTAGTCTGCACCTTCCAGTGAGTATGTTTTAGATTTTGCCAGAATGAGTTTGCCAAATGAGCACAAGGAAATGAATCTTCCGCCTGCCAATAAAAAAAATCCCCAGAATTACTGCCTTGTGGTTGAATGTCTCTGCCAACAAGTCCAGTTGCAGTTTATATCCATGCCTGTCCAAAGTGTCACCACTTCATTTTATCCTGCATTTGTGAAATTTTCATAAGTAGCACATGAATTCTTGAGGTCACTGTGACCTTGACCTTTGATCACCAAAATCTTCCTCTCATCAACAGCTCATCCATGTTAATGTTTGTGCCAGATGCAATGAAATTCACTCAAGGTGTTGCTGAGATATCACTTTCACGAGAATTGGACGGATGTAAGGTCACAGTGACCTTGACTTTTGATCAGCAAAATCAAATGATTCTTGATTCCAAGTGGATGTTCATGCCAGATTTGTGGAAATTTTCTCTCAAGGTGTTCCCAAGATATCACGAGAATGGACAGATGTGAGATCACAGTGAATTTTGAAATCTAATCAGTTCATTCTTGAGTCCAAGCAGATGATTATGCCAAATTTGAGAAAATTTTCTCAAGGCGATCCTCAGATATCACATTCACAAGAATTGGATAGACGTGAGGTAACTCTGACCTTTGACCACCAAAATCTATTCAGTTCATCCTTGAATCATAGTAGAAATTTGTGCCAAATTTGAAGAAATTCCCTCAGGGCATCCGGATGGATGGACAACCTGAAAACATAATGCCTTTGGCCATGGCAATTGCAAAGGCATAAAAAAAGCAGGCGAATACAACGATAATATTTGAAAGTGTCCATGAAAATGCCACACCTTTGCCATGGTTGCACTGCACTGAGGGCCACATACAGGTGTTACGGTATAATGTCATCAGGGAGCACTTAGCTTCACACACAGCTTTGCACAAGTAAACTGACTTCTGCACTGTGGTGTAGGATGTGCTGTCACATCAGAGCCGACTCCATTTTTGATTAATAGCTCTTACTCTTAAGTTTGAAAGTGGGAGTAAAGGTGAAGAATTTGACCCTGGAGAACAATTGGTGGTGGAGGGAGCTGAAACAGCAACTCACCTGAGTAACAGTAAGAACAGTAAAGTGTTACAATTCAGCTGCTGAATGATCCAACGTGACATCAATGCTCAGCCTGAACCGACTATGCTCCACTTGTTACCCTGAATTTCAAAGTCTGTGTGCCAGATGAAAAATATAGAAAAAGGGCATCATTTACTGAACAGCCTTTGGTCTTAATCCCGTCTGCTCCAGTGGAGCTGTATTAGGACGCTCCCAGGAGAGGAGTGTGTGTCACTGTGTAAATGTAAAGCAAGGTGATGCTGAAACAGAGCTTACATGCTCAGTCAACCCTTCATGGATAGATAAGAAAAACGAAGAAACACAACTGATTGACTTTCAACTGAACCAACCAAAAAATAAGAGTCAAACACAATAATGGTCAGTCTTGCATGAGAGGACAAAATGTCTCCTTTGTAAATGTTCCACAAGGAAATAGTTCAGAGGAGACCGTATTGACAGGATGTTTGCACACAACAGCCCTGAAATGGAGCGATGTTGGAAGGTGGCTTTCTTCTGTGTGGATGGAAGTCATCCTGACAGCTGACAACAGTTGGACAACATGTGGAAAACAAGAAAGTGACAAAACGTCACTTCTGTGTTCCCCTGCAGTTTTAATTCTGAAACAAAGGGCCTTTTAAAGTCTGCCTCTGTCGACAGTTGTGTTTGTGTCTCTGTCTGTGTCTTCCTGTCTTTTCCAAGTTATTTTTGTTGACGTCAAATCAATCAAATTGCCTATCACTACAGTAACCATGTATGTCAGTCAAAAAAGATCAGAAAGAATCGGTCTCTGGGAAACAAAACAACTGTCTGATGCTTGGTTGGTCAATAAGCAGGGATTGGTTTGCAGTGAAAGATGTGATTTGCTCTCAGATGTTGGAATTGATTGGTGGTAACAGGGGTTGTGATAGGTTGAGGGAAGGAGTGGGGGGTGGAGGGGTTGGATGGGGTGAAAGGGCAAAGGTCCAAAGTAGTAATAGCTCAAAAGGAATGATGTGAATGATACGTGCAGTGGCCTAACACTTATACACACCTCATCCATGCTGCCTCTGCATGCCTCACCATTTATACCTATTCCACCTGCTTTCTGTAACCTTATATCACAGAAAATTTAATTTTAAATCCTGTTCTTATCTGATTCACTGTCAATCCAGATCTGGATTCATTGAAAAACTGTTAAGGGACACTGTGAAATAACTAGACTTAAAAGTCTGTTTTTTGTTTTTTTTGCTATCCAGCAAGTAGGATAGGTGACACTTTATCACATTCATGCCAAAATCAATGATGCAAAAATACTATTTAGTATGTAAAATTTTCTTCATTTTTACTCAGTTATCCATTTACTCTGATTTTATCATACTCTTCTGTTTGAATGTACCACTGGCTGTATAAAAAAGTTTGTGCAAATACACTATTGCAGATATTGTAGATGACAAGTAATGATTGATTTGCAACATCATCCACAATGGCATTATACACCACAAGATATTAAAGGGATAGACACTGTGGTATAATCCGTATGGTAAAGTCTATCACATCTATTTCCCAGTGCTGTTCTTCTAGAGTTTTAATTCCCACATCTGCCCAAGTCTAATGATATTGGAGACTTGCAGATATCCAGCCCAGCACTTTACCGGTATCTGTATCGGAACAAGTCTAAATGATATACCTCCAGTATTAAAGGAGCAGTGTGTAGTATCTGGTGGTATCTAGTGGTGAGGTTGCATACTGTAACCAACTGACACTTCTCTTGTGAGCCAAGCGTGTAGGAGAACTACATCACAGTGTTGCCGACGTGAAAACTTGAAAATGCAAATGGCCCTATCTAGAGCCACTGTTTGGTTTGTCCATTCTGGGCTACTGTAGAAAACATGACAGTCGGCTCCATGAAGAGGACCCTGCTACTTATGCAGCTATAAATGGCTGATTCTAAGCTGACAAAAACACAACAATGCCTATTTTCACATGATTATACACTAAAGAACACATACTTATCAATATTGTATTCATAAACTGTTCCTTTAAGAGTCCTGATTTCTAATTTGATTGTTATTTTTTCCATTTCTAACATTACTGTTAACTTCCAATTTTGAAATTAAGATTTATTTTTCTATACAGGTACAAATACATTATGAAATTATACTGTGTACAGTATACACACATTTATTTAAGTAATAATGGTGTGTTTATACATATAGTATAGTAGGTGTATACTGTACTCTGTATGGCTGTATAGATCTGGTCTATACCGGCTCTCCACCTTCATTTACAGCCACAGATACAGCAGATGACGCACATAAACTCAGACACAAAGATCCCGTTTGTTATCTGCACATACACACACACAGTCACTCTCCATTCTATCTATCATCTCTGACCCCCCACTGGATCTGGATTTGTGTCCGTTGCTGGCTGCCATGGAAAGGGTCAGGTATTTCTGATTGGAGGCAGGTGGCCAGGTGTGGCTGCTAATTGGGTGTTTAGGATGGAGGGTGGAGGAGTCGCTGTGCGTCTCTGTTTGTGAGAGTGTGCATCCGCATGTGTAGATGCATGTGTGTCTGTTTCAAGGGAGACATGTTGCTGGAACCTACTGAGCCAATAAGAGACACTCGAAGCCAATCAGACACGAGAGCGCCTCCGAGCAGCGATAACGTTAATGTGTCTCTATGCGTGTCATGATGGAGCAATTGAAGTCCCACTTGTCAGAGCATGTTTTCTAAACTACTCTCGCACTTATCCTCCACCCCAGGAAGAAACGTAATATAAAAATGGGCCATTGCTCTCTTCTCAGGATTATGAACAGTCTGAAACCATCGTTTGATGGTCTAATTGTTTATCGATTTCAAAATATCATGTTAATTATGCTTCTATTCAGTTAACTGTGAGCATGAATGCTAATAAACTTGAACTCAATATTAAAAGTGTGAAGTACTACATCCTTTTTAAAAATCAATAATATATTGCCATGTATACAATAGGACTTTTTCAGTATGACAGACAGCCTCCATATCATGTCAGTAAGTGCTTAGAAATTAAATTCATTTCCTATGAACTCTGTTGCTTCGTCTCACAAAAAGGATGCTTGTTTTGCTTTATAGTAAATCAATATGCTGCATGTAGCACTTTAAAAGAGTATGGGTGCAATAAATAATCTGTATAAGAGATTTGAGACTTGAGACTTGAGTCTCCAGTTTACAACATTTAGACGCAGCAAGAAGACAAGAGGATATTTTATACATCATTATGCCCACATGTCTAAAACTGTAACTGAGCTGGCAAGATGCAAGCTGCAAAACTAAACTGTGTCTGTAGCCACTGCCTGCAAAGAGGAGAATTTTGTATTGGCAAGAGTCAACATTTCTATAGTTGGTACAAAAGTACAGGAGAGATCTTTTCTGAAAACTCAGAGCGACACAAAACGGACAAAAGATGGAAGAGACAAGAAGATCCTCAGAGGAAACCGAGGAGCCCCCAAAGTCTCGTTCATACACGGGAAACTGTCACAAGTAGAAATGTTGCAACCTTTCGCCTGCTTTAACCAGGAATGCTGCTGCTTCAGTTTTCACTATGGGCCTGGTGGACAGTCTCAATAAATCTTTCTTTCCCATAAGACATTGGCAGGGAAAGTTGTCAGAACATTTAAAACTGGGGTCTCCAACTACAGCTACCAGTAGCTTGCTACCGTTTCTGAGTGTCTCATTAAAGGTTCAAATATGAACATAAGTTTGATAACACAAAGTCACTTTGAAAACCTCTTTAAATTTCTTTCCAATCTTTCTGGCTGGTAGAACAGAGAAGGTAAAGGAGCTGAAAAGAACACTAAAAAGACAACAGTCTCACAACGAATGCAGCAAAAGAGTCTTTGTTTAATGCCGCACATCTGAGTGAAACACAAAAGGCCTTTTGCATATGGTGGGAATATTTAAGGATGATAATTGTCAAATTAGCTTTAAAAGTCAGTCAGTCAGAGAAACAGTCAGTCTGTCCATCTATCTCAGAGAGATCTCATGATTTAGAGGTTAGGCTGCATGCAATATAAGTGAGTGTATGATGTATGAATGTATGAAGACTGCAGCTTCTGTCTATAGTAAATGTTCAATGGACTTGCATTCATATAGCGCCTTTCACTCAACAAGTCAGTATTGACCCATTCACACACACATTCATACACTGATGGCAGAAGCTGCCATCCTGCCCATCAGGATCTAGCCTAAATACTAAATTCACACACTGACGGCACAGCCTTGGAGAGCAATTTGGGATTAAGTGTCTTGCTAAAGGACAATTAGACATGTGAGCCAGGGATCAAACTACCAACCCACCAAATGGTGGGCGACTCGCTAAACCTCTGAGCCACAGCTCAAATGAGGGTCCATGATCTAATTTGGGTCAGTTTAGGGGTCCCTTGATGTGAAAAAGTTGGGAACCACTGCATTACACTGCTCATTACTGAGGAAAGTAACGGTCCAAAGGTACTGGTAAAAACATAAGTAGTATGTACGGTATGTATGTATGTACTATTAGGGCACCTTACTGTAATACATTTTGTGATTTATTTTCTCATTATAAGGGTCTATCTGGAAATAATATTGTAGGTGAAGAAGGTGAAGAACTCAAATTAGTCTCTCTCAAGTAGATTCTCAATATGAAGTGAAGCACAGAAAACTAGCCTCCCCTCCTCTTTTTCCTTTTCTAAAAAGCAGCAAATCTACAGTAATACATTTTAACAAACAGGCATTTTGTTGTGTAATATTACAGTACCTCTGCTTTCCCACAATTGTAAATACAGTCTGTCAAAAAATATCTATGAAGAGATTTAAAACTGGAAACATCAATTGTCAAGCGGGACGCGGCAGAGGAATCCAAAGTAAAAGTAGTTATTACAGTTCCACAACTAAGCAACAAAAGTCAAGGCTACGAGGGAAGCCTCAGTGGAAGTTTAAGACTCTCCAAGGCTGACAGACTTAGCCCCAATTAAAATGTCCAGCCTCAATTCAGAAGATGAGGGTGCAAAAAAAAAATTCCCATCAGGAAAATGTGTCTGAGGTGGCAACATCAGTACTTAATTGGTTCAAAAATCTTCTCACAGTTTAAAAGGTTGTATCTGTTCAGCTGTCATACTGGCAGCCCTCCAATGAATTCCTCTATGTGGATCATTTTCTAACAGTATTTAAACGTTGTTCACTCTATTTTGGGCAAACAAGTAGTGAGACTGAAAGAAAAAACTTCAACATACCAAACAAAACTGTTGACGTTAACAAACCAGCATTTAAAACTGGCACAATTGCTTCTCTACCAGTTATTTTACCAGGGTACTAATAATCATATGAATATCCTATTATATTTGATCATTACACTGACTGGTAAAGTTGTAAGAGGAGCTCATTAGTTTTGGGATCTACAAACAGATCATGCTCTGAGTTTCTGCAGTAGAAGTACTTTTTCTTGGCACTTTAGCTCCATAATTCCCACTACTCCCCATCTGTGTCAAATCTTACTCCCCATTACTCCCTCCCTTGCTGAAGGCGATATGCCATCCCTGCTGCACTGAAGACGTGTCGGTGGTATCACCGCCTAAAAGGATCTTACTTTTGCTGACCACAGAGCATTTTTAATTCATAATTTAACCACAGGTTGACTGCTCTAGCGGTAAGGGTGAGAGATTTCCTTAAATGATACTTGTGAAATGTCAAAGTTGTTTGCAGAAGACACAAATTTCTTTTGTTACAGCAATCTTTTTAGAGCAAAAATCTTGTCCTCTCTCAAGGCTATGTTGGAGAGGAGGTTGTGTTGCTCGGGCTCTATCTGTCTGGTGACGCCTGGAAGCTGCTTGACATCTCCTGGATCCATCTCTTCATATGCATTCAAATTATATGGATCAGTTCTATTTCATCATATGGATTGTCCATGTTGTATTTCATTATGTTGTTACTCTGTAAACACAACATCATCCTGATCCCTCCTCTGTTGCTCTTCCTGAGGTTTCTTTCATTTTTTCTCCTGTTAAAAGTTTTTTTTTTTTTTTTGGTTCCCTTTGTTTTCAGTGTAAAGGACAGTGGGTGTGGTATCCTGCACAGATTGTAAAGCAATTTGTGAATTTTGATATTTGGGATATACAAATAAAACTGACTTGTATATACTTGTATAATTGACTTATATCTACGAACATGGATCATATCAATTTGAGTTGGTGAAATGTATCAGATACCATCCATCTGCAATCGCTTATCCCGTTAGGGGTTGTGGGGGGGCTGGAGCCGATCCCAGCTGGCACTGGGCAAAAGCGGGGTTCATCCTGGACAGAGTATCCAGAGAAAACCCCCAGCCGGATTTGAACCTGCGACCCTTTTGCTGTGAGGGGACAGTGCAGCATACATAGACTATATGTCATCCATTTATACATACTGTCTGCCACTTATCCCGTTAAGGGTCGCAGGGGGTTGGGGGTGAAGGCGGGGTACACCCTGGACAGGTCGCCAGTCCATCGCAGGGCACAGAGAGACAGACAATCATTCACGCTCACATTCACATCTACAGGCAATTTAGAGTCAACAGTTACCCTAACTTGCATGTCTTTGGACTGTGGGAGGAAGCCGTAGCACCCAGAGAAAACCCACGCTTACCCAGGGAGAACATGCAAACTCTACACAGAAGGGCCCCAAGCCAGATTCGAACCTGCGAACCTCAGTGCTAACCACTGTACCACCGTCTTCTACCTGCTACTTTTTGGTAATGTAATCTGTGTACAGCAAATATCTTATGTGTATATGTTATCATATTGTGGGACATTTTGCTGTAGCATCATACCCTAAAATGCACACAATGAGTGACTGAGTGAATTAATTTAAAGGCTAAATGAAACACAGCACATGGGCCTAAAGGTAAAAATTGACTTTCTAGGGGCAGAGCTCACACTCTATATACCTTTTTCAGACGTACACAGCAGTAAACAATGGAACGCATTAAATTTGAACCAATTAATTGCCTGCCTGCACATGTACACTCCCACACTATTGTCCTTGACCATTTCCTCTTTTTTCTTGTTGTCTTCAAAAGACAATAGAAGATCAATACTGGGTTCAGCGTCTGCTGTTTATGGTGGTGATTGTGGGGATGGTGGTGGGAGAGGGTGTCAGGACATTTACCAAGAGGATGTGCAATAAATATCCTCCGTGCTACTTTGGAAAATATGTCTTGAATGATGAAAAGGAAAGGGGTTATAGGGTATCGACAGTACAGTAGGTTTATCATACAGGATCAAATCTTAGAATCACAGGACAAAACTCACCTCCAAATCTTTTCTTCCCTGGAACTGTATTACCTCAAAATACACTTTAAATGCAAACATAGATGCTGCTTGGAAAAAGGGAAACTGTCTTGTAGTTTGACCTGGGTTATGGTTCATCCAAATTTACAACATCACCATCAGTCTCAATAACAGCAGGCTCAAAGGATGGCTGACCCTGCTGACTTCAAGAAGCCTGTTCAGCTGAGTACAACCCATCGGTGCACTTAAAAATAACAGCAAGGCAGCTCATCTGTGCACATCAATAAGGAAGTCTTATGAAAGAAGTCTAAGCATCTTTTTTATAACCCTATCTCCAACAAAAATAAACAACTAAACTGCATTCTCAATTAAGTTTCGAGGAAAACATATTTTTTCTCGGATTACGGTCGCTTTAAACACATTGTTTATATTGTAAATTGAAACAAAACAAAAAAATGCAATCGCACTACTTGGTTAGGTTTAGGCAACAGAACTACTAGGTTAGGATTAGTAACAAAAAAAAAATCCAAAACAAAATCTCCATTCCCCTCTTCTTTCCTTTATGTTTTTCTGTCTCCTTGATCTCCACCAGATCATATTTTTTCCTCTCATTTAAATTAGTAGGTGAATAATGAATGTTTATTGTATGATCGGTTGCTGAGTTTCCATTCTCGATGCACATTATAACCAGCAGAAATCTTTATTCATGGGTCTGCTCTTGTGTGCAAGTTGTCAATTAGGGAAACGCATTATCAATTCTGTGGTTGGAAACAAAGCCTCAGAGGAAAACCTTACCCTTTGCTCGGGCTCTCTTCCTCACTCTGTCTGTATACCCAAACCTTTCTTCTTTCATTGTCCCTTTTTTGTCTGTATGTCCATCTCTCTGCTCTTTATCCCCCAAAAATATCAGATTAAAAGTAAATATAGTGGTCTTATGTCAGTTGTAGCATTTGTGTTGAAAATAAAATAGAAGTTGCACTGCTACTGTAGGCAGTGGTTAAACTCTGTAGAGAAGCTGTGTGTTTTCATGGTTTTACAGATGTTTTCTAGACAATCATCATCACTGGAACCGTTAAAACAAATGTGTTCGTGAATGTGTGTGGTTAACTTACCTCAGCTGGTCCGCCAGGTTCCACAGTACATTGGGCGTGGGCATTAGTGGTGAACCGTCATATAAAACCACCGAGGCTCCTACTGCCAGAGCAGACACCAGCCAGTTCCACATCATCCAGCCGGTCTAAGGACAGCGCACGCATGCACACACATACACACACACAGCAGTCAGTTTATCTGGTATAAACACTCCTTTCTCATCAACATGGATAAACTGGTAGCAAAACGGACAACTCCTGCAGACTGTCTATCTGTGGTTCACATAATTGTGTTTCTCTTTTTTCTCCATGCTGAGCTTTGGCCTCGTCCCCAAATACATACACATCTATAGATGGTAATGTTAGCTCTGCAGAGTTAATACAGGATACACCCCGTGTACACTGCATGACGCACTTACAATTCCAATTAATGGTGAAACAATCAGTCAGTTTATCAATTAGTTGATTGACAGAAAAGTATTTGAAAATTCTAATAAAGAATTAATCATTGGGGCCATGTATTAAGCAAAAATGCCAAATATTCACTGGGTCCAGCTTAAGAAATGCAAGGATTTGCTGCTTTTCTCTCGTTTATATAATTGTAAATTTAATACATTTGAGTTGGACTGCTGCTTGGAAAAAATACATTAAATTGTTAAATTGTCCATGTGGTTATGTGCCCTGACAGGGTTATTATAATTAATTAAAACCAAAACCACAATACAAAATAAGCAATGAAAACTATTTTCAATAAACTGAAACTAAATAAAAATATGTCTTTTAAGAAAAAATGATGTTATTACCAAACCAAAACTGAAATGGATTATTAGTAAATCCATTTCCGTTTTGGTTTAATTTTAATATATCACTACCGAACAAAAGAGACAGCATGAATTTCAATTCTCGTGACACTGAAGCACAGAAACTGAACAGACTTGACTTTGTAAGAGATGGTGTTATGCTGCAATTGTCATTCCTACACAGTTCTCCAACCGTGTATTTTGTATGTACTGTATACACAGTAGCTACATACTTCTGAGACATTAAAGCTGGCCCTCATAAAAACGACTGTAAAGCTAAATGTATAAAAACTAAACCTTTCTAAAAAACTGAAATTAGCAAACACCTTCTGAAACTACCTAAAACTAAACTGAGATCAAAAAGTTACTGGCAAGTCATTATTTCTAATAAGTTACTGAAGCTAAAATAAAATAAACTCATTGAAAATTCAAAACCATTATGACCTTGCTGAAAACCTGTGAACTTGTGGACATATTTTAAAATGTTCTGGCTCTTTTTTAGAACAAACTACTAATCACTTTAACAAAAATAATCAACAGATTAATTGATAATGATAATAATGGGTAGCTGCAGCAGAAATTCCCACAACTCTAAATAGGCAGATATTCACTTACAGCTGGGAGGTTAATCGCTGTAATCTTAAAACTTCCTTGTACGATACTGAAACTTGACAGAAATCAGTTTTTAAATCAAGAAAACGAGTGCCCATCTATTCGTCCCTTATGACACGCGTGTGTCAAAGAACACAAACTACCATGAATTTAAATGGTGCATTAATTATGTGTAAACACACAAAACATGCAGCTTCAATCAACATAAAATTATATTCCTCAGTGTTTATCACTAAAAGGAGCTGGAACCTTCTAGGAACAACAAAAACATTATGCACAGCTCTGACCTTCAGGACTAAATGCTGCTCATTAGACGAGATCTGTGCGTGTGTGTGTGTGTGTGTGTGTGTGTGTGTGTGTGTGTGTGTGTCTTTGTGATCTGGATTAAATACCCTAGTAATGGAGATGAGACAACAAGGGAGTGGTGAAAACTTCCCCAGATCTTTAACACTTTGGTTCCATGAGCGTATCATTTTTTTATATTGTGAAAAGACTGTGGACCTACCGTGGTGTAGTAAATGATGACATCACTGCTGGTCATGTTACCATGGAGGATGTGTTCTTTTAAGTGTTGGATGAGCGTTCCCTACAGAGAACGAGAGACAAAGCAAGAGGGAGATTATTTGAAGATTTCTGTCCATAGTTTCATTCATGACATTGACATTTGCTGGTACCTCTGTCTGGATATTGTTTACAAGGTAACAGTGCTAATATGGTACACATACAAAGACAGCTGCATATTATGGGCTGTAAAAAAAAAAAAAAAAAAAAAAAAAGTTCATAAATCCTATTGTGGCACTCTTGCCTCACAGCAAGAGGGTCGCAGGTTCAAATCTGGAATCTGGCTTGGGACTCTTCTGTGTGGAGTTTGCATGTTCTCCCCATGTAAGCGTGGGTTTTCTTGGGGTACTCTGGCTTCCTCCCACAGTCCAAAGACATGCAATTTAGGTTAATTGATGACAGTAGGTGTGGATGTGAGCATGAATGGTTGTCTGTCTCTATGGTGTCTGTCTCTATGTGCCCTGCGATGGACTGGCGACCTGTCCAGAGTGAACCCCGCCTTCACCCAATGCCAGCTGGGATCGGCTCCAGCCCCCCCGCGACCCCTAACGGGATAAGGGGTTGACGATGGATGGATGGATAAATCCTATTGTCAGTTATGCAAAACAAATGCACCAAGCTGATGGTCAGGTGTAGTACAGTTTGGTGTGTCTGGGCCTTTAAGGTGAATTTGTCACAGTTTGCTAGGTTATTATGGCTTGTGGCATATAAACTGTATGAGTGTGTTTTAGTTTTGAGCCTTGATATGTACGTTCCTGTTCACATAAACAGGTGCGTGTGTGTGTGTGTGTGTGTGTGTGTGTGTGTGTGTGTGTGTGTGTGTGTGTGTGTGTGTGTGTGTGTGCGCGTATAATCTCTGGCAGGACCCTCTTTTGGAGCGGGCCATCTTGCCACTGACAGCATGTTAACAGAGCCGTAACAAAGCAGAAAGCGCAACAGTGCCAGGGCTAATTGGACAAACCAGAGAGGACTGCCAGTGTCGCAATAAGAAATGTTTTCACCAACGCATTACAGTCCAATTATCGGCAGCATGGGGAGAAGGACGGGGCACAACAGAATGAGACAGAGAGGAAGACAATAATAGAAAGAAAGAGCAGGGAGCTAAAGGAAAGACAATTTAAATCAGGGAGAAAAAAAACCTAATGAGAGACTCTGAAAGGGAGGACTAAGTGGAGAAAAATGCAAGTTAAAGACAGAAAAGCCGATGTAAAAGAAGGCGGGAACAAGAACAGAGAAAATCGGAGAAAGAAAAATTAGGTGTGTGTGTAAGAGAGTGCGAACATTTTGTGAAAATGTGTGAATACATTTGTTTGAGTGTGTCAAGCCATTTTGCATGTTGAGTGTTTCAGCCTTCAAAGTGCAGTGGTCCTTTTGAAATCACACATTCATCTGACACTCTCCCTCACTCAGATGTGATATGTCGCAGGAAAAAAAAAATGGCATTCATGCACTCTCCTGAGAGGGAATAACCTTTCCAAGATCTGCTGGTGGAGGTTTGCTGCCATCTTATGGTGGAAAATGTAACATAAACTTAACTGACAGGCATACAGTTATATTATTGCTACTGTGAGGCTCACTAAGAATATTTTTTCTTGAAAAACATACAGAAAAATATAAGTATTATATAATCTCAAAGCATGGCAGAGGACTCCCACAATTCACTAATCAAAATCAATAACACATTTTAGAAGGATTTCATTATAAAACTGTGGTTTTGCTCTTACTGTGTTGTTACTGCGAGTCCCATAACTCAATCTCTTTAACAACTGTAATACTGAGAGAGTGGGAACTTCCATTAGCCTTTTGAATTTGGGATCATGTTTTCATAATCAAAAGCTCCAGACCAGGTAAAGAGTTAGCTTTAAACCTTAGCTCTTAAGAAAAAAATAAATGAGAATTGTTTAGTGTTCAAAAAGAAATGGACGTTTGACCATCTATAATGCCCAGGTGGTAACCTCAGTTCTGAAGAGTGAAGCCAACGTAGAAGAGCCTTAAACTTGCATTCTCTCTAATTAGCCGATTTTCCTTTCACAGTGTGTTCAGTTCATGAAAGTTCATTAAAGTTTCAGTTCATAACCTTTTGGTCCCCATTTTTAGGTCAGCTGTACTCAGCTCCACCCTCTCGTGTCACTTCTGGTTCCAAAAAGCCATGATGGAGACAGCCAAAAAAACATGGTTGTGTCTAGAAGGCAGCCCACAAACTGAGAAATCTGGTCTGAGATCGGCAAAAACTCTTGCAAGACTGCCCGACAACCTGTCTTAACCTTTACCTTTAGGTTTCACTAAACAATTTGACAGCTTTCCTCTACTTCTTTTCTGTCCCTACTGAGAACATCCTCTTCTTCTCAAACTGTTCATGTGTATTAATATAAATGGCGTGCACTGAATAGCAAACTGAATATGTGGGCCAACCCAAGAGAGCTCTGCAAACAGATGCGACCAGTGTGTGCTAATGTGTGTGTGTGAGAGACAGCTGTGGTCAATCTAACCAGTGTGGAGCAGTAACAACAAAATGTGCAACGAAATCGGCAACTAAAGTGTCACTTTGTTTTAAATTGTAAATGTGTCCCTTATTCTGAAATGTTTTACATAATGTAATCAATTAAAATCAGATATAGATCAGCGGTGTGTGAGAGAAGTTGTTTTTGTGCCCGCTCAACAAACAAAGAGAGGGAGAGTGATACATATTTATGATGTTTTTCTTACCCCAGCAGAGTGGACCATACATTTAGGAGCTCCTGTGGTGCCTGAAGAATACATGATGAACAGAGGATGACTGAATGGAAGCTGCTCAAACTCCAGCTGAGGAAACTGGTCGCCCTCACCGTGACCAGATGCCAAGAAATCGTCTATAAATACACTGTGGAGAGTCAAAGAAGAAGTGGATGAAAAGACTGATACAACATGGGGAAGACAGCAGTGCCTGAAATGGGCCAGTACTCACCGGTACTGAGTACCGACAATTCTGAGTACCGCCACTTTTTTTTTTTCCAAATGAGTATCTTTACTGCCTATTGTATACAGGTGGCATTATGCGATGTCAAGCGCTAAACCTATGAAATCCATTCTTCAGTACGCAGGTTATGCCTGTGAGACATGAGCCTGCACGGAGCCAGTGCAGACAGCTGCATAGATTAAAATGAGATTTCTGAAAGCTGCTGCTGTAACTGCGCTGTTAGTAGCTAGCTGCAATGCAAATGACTCAGCAAGTAGTTATGTGTTGCAGCGACACTACTGGGTGCATATCCTTCAACTATACAGTAGGTCTTATATGATATTCTTCTGCTTTATGCAAAAGTATACATATGTGTATTATTGGAAATAAACAACACAAAACAATGACAGATATTGTCCATAAACCTTCAAAAGTAATGCATTTAGCATAAACAATATGTCCAAATCATAACATGGCACACTCAAGTATGTTGCTGGTACCTATAGAACCCATTTTCATTCACATATCTTGAGGTCAGAGGTCAACAAACCCCTTTGAAAACAGCCATGCCAATTTTTTTCTTGCCAAAAGTCAGAGTAAGTTTGGAGTGTTATTTAACCTCCTTCCAGACAAGCTAGTATGACCTGGTTGGTAACAATGAATTCCTTATGTTTTGTAGGTTCATATGATGCCAAGTAAACATTGACCGCCTTAGTATGAACATCAGTATAAATATATCCAATGTACTTGCGATGATCATGTCATGCAACACCTGAATGAGGGTACTGGCAACTTTTTTGGTCCAGTTCAGGCACAGAAAGAGAGTACGTAACTGACTTGCTCTCAGATAGAAATATCTGTTTCAGTCTCTCAGTTTTAGTGCTTCAGTGTCATTGTATCCATAGACACACACCTGTTTGGGATCTTGGAGAGGTCAGTCTCGTCTTTGGAGCGAGCGTAGGGAATCACCACTACTTTCTTCAGGTCAGGCAGACCTACAGAGAGACAGAAAGAGTCTGACGCTTCAAACTGCAGCCTTATGAAAGCATAAAGGGTTCCCAGAATAATTTCTTATTATTATTGTTATTGTTATTTCCATGTACGGTACATGTTACACATTTTGAGTCTTTACGGAAGAGGATTTTTTTAGTGAGGGGCTCAAAGATGGTTAGTAATTCTCTGGACTCTCCTGTAGAAACAGAATCAAGCCTATGTCATACTTTACATCTATCCAGCATTTGTTATGCATTAACTGCACAGTATGCTCACTTCAGCAGGTTTTACCACCCACTATCTGAAGAAGAAGCTATATGTACTTGTTATTATCAGTCGTGAATTGGTGGTGACTTGGAGTAAGAGCAGCAGCTTAAACCAAAAACATGAAAAAGACACATTATGTGGGTGCCAACCTTTGACAACACTGGTCAGCTTTTCCATGTGGTCGTGTGTTTTTCCATTGTAAACCACAGCGGCAACAGAGAAAATCAGCTTGGGCTGGATTTGAGAAAACCTGTCAAGGACACCCTGAGACAAAAGAAAAAGAGACAGAAAGAGAGACAGAGGGTTAAAACACTGGGGTAAATAGACAGGAATGGTATGGCAAAATAAAATCCATCACTTACTGCAGTAAGAGCAGTAAATATATGCCTTGAAATGAAATCTAATACTACAAAACAGGTGCATATAAGTGTAAACAGAGAATGAAGGAAGCAGTGGCAGTAAATGTGATTCAGATGGAGATGAACTAAAGACAAAATATATGAGGAATTTAATGATTCATAATGATGAATATAATGATTCTGCACAATCTATACCTTAATCTCATACATCTGTACATTAGTACCTACTTAAAGTGTAAACAGGAAAATATAGTCAAATAACTTCTTACTGAGGGTGTTTTTGCTCAAAGTGCAGTTCTCTGATCTGCCAGAGGGGGCAGCAGCGCACCAGAAACAAGGAGCAGAGACCAAGATGATAAAAAGACCACAGAGGAAAGAGCTGCTGAAGGATAATGTTAACTACACTCACACACCATATGTTGCCTGACAGACTTGATTCTTCTTTTCCTCTTTATGTATAGGTTTGTTTGCATATGCAGGTCTGTTTAGCCACAAAGATGAATCCTCTCTCAGACCTGATAAAAGACCATTGATCTAGTACAGCTCAGTACTGTAGATGAAGGCCTGAGCTCTGCCTGGATTAAGAGATAAAGATTGCTACTGTGATGCTCTTCTAGCACTGACGTGTGCTAGAGAGTCAACAAAAAGACATTATGATACATCTAGACCAGCAGATTCAGCGGGTTTGATTTAGTATATTTGCACTTGGAAAATAAATGTCTTGGAGGATATCTGTATGAGTAGCAACAAAAGAGAGTGACAGTCATCTATGGAAAGAATTTGATTAGACGATAAAAATTAAATGCTTTAAGACTCCATAATTTAAATTTTTGGCTCAGTATCAGCTTTATGTTGGAGGAAATGTGGGATGACTAGAGATCATTCACATATCTTCTGGGACTGTCCGTTACTGCAGAGATTTGGGAAAGATATAGAACAAAAGATTGAAAAAACTGAATCAAAATTGCTATCCCAATGGATCCTGTGTTGTTTTTACTTGGGGAACCACTCCAAAATGTAACAGGCAAGGACCAAAGACATATACTATGCATAACCTCTACTGGTTGAAAAATGACAACTGTAAATTGGAAGAAAGCACTTTCACCAAAGCAAACCAAATGGACTCAGAGACTGAAAGAGGTCTACACAATGGAATATATGAGAGCAAAATTGCAAATGAAGATGGACATCTACAAAGATGGGCTCCAGTTATGTTGTACTGGACTGTTTAACTGTTTGGATGTGGACAGATGGACTCGGATAATGGGAAAAAAGAAAAGAAAAGTGTTTCAAGTGCTTCAACAGTGTTTATGTTCTAGGACATTGAAATTCAAGTGAAATTTAAATTAAGTTTTAAAAAAAAGTCTAATTTGAATGAATGAGAATGAGAGAATAAGGTGTTGATGGTACAATGGAATAAAAAAAAAAAACAATCACATGCAAATAAAGAAATACAACCCAGAAACAGTATAATAGAGCCCTTACATTGACTCCAAAGTCAACAGATGTGGAGCTCCAAATGGCTCCGATGCTGGCTGCTGCTAACATGGCCTCCACTGCATGGATCCCATTGGGCAGGTAGCCTGAAGGGGAGAGAGGAGGGAAACATTCAGTTTAAGCAGAAATCCATATGATTCTTTTAATTAAAATTAATACAGATGTTAAAAAAAATCAAGTATTATGATTTTGATAAACAGAGATCTATACATGAATAGAATACACATATCTACAACATATGCATATACTATAAGTATCATCACCTTACTGAAACTTTTACATATACAGACATTAATGCATTTTATTATCAGAAGGCCCAAAAGCAATGCATTTCCTTAAATTAGTTATGCAATGCTGTTGCCCAGACTACACATCCTATGTGACAAGACTTTTGATATAAAATACAGTTTATTCAGTATATACAGAAATAAAGTGCACTATAATATAAGGAAAATTAGAAATGTATGTATGAAGTATTGTTTTGTTTATTAGATTTCACGTCATCTAAGTCAATGATTTCCAACAGGGAGTCACAAGGCCTTCTTGATTTCAAGGCGTGTAAGACAACTTTATATACATTATATATATACATATGGATTTCATTCATTTCTGTGAAGAAAACTGAATAACAATGTGATTTTTAAAGGATTATTATTTAAAATGTAAACAGGATAAAGGCAAGGTGAACACAAGTTATATTCATAGAGCCTTTCCTCTCTGCTAACCAACCTCATCCTGCATTAGAAATGTATGGAGTTAAAACAACCAAAGAGCCGATAAAACAACATCAGCGAGACAAAAAACACTGATATTGTCAAAAAAGAAGCCTATTAAGTTTGAATGATTGTCAAAAGCTAAGATTCATCCAAATTGTTTGTTTTAGACAAACTTCCTGCAGTTATTAGGTTCACCATTTGGGTTAATTGTACAGTTTATCAGTTGTTCTGTACAGTTATTGTTATGCATTGAATATAATGTGAAATATCCATTGAATTGGTGACTTTGGGGTTGTCAGTTTACTCAGTGATAGAAAAGGGGGTCATTATGGAAAAAGGTTGGGAACCACTGATCTAGGTAAGATGATATCTAACAATGGTAAAATGAGAGCTATTGGGTTTGTTATGTCGCCTCTGTCTTGTAACTGCAGACTACTACAACGTACAGTAGGTCACCTCCCTGAGAGAATAGAGGAAGAAGATAAAGAGAGAGGAGGGAAGAAGGAGAGATAAAATAAAACAATCTGGATAAAAGGAGGGGAAAGAAAAATGAGAACGTAAAAAGTGCAAAGAAGGAGGAGACAGAGGTGATGATTTTTATCAACCAGGGCAGTGAGAATATCTCATTCTTAACAAGCTGGGCTGAGATCATAACTTCTGTCTAGCTGTGACATACTCCTTGATCAATATAGAGTTGGTGGCCAAGGACACTTCAAGTCCTTTCATTACAGAGATAGACACAGATAGAGAGATATTGACTGCACCATGGGAAAGACGACTACAGAATAATTCACCCCTCTGGTGTGCACTCGTGAATCTCTGGGATAAAATAATATTCATCTGTTTTTATTCACCTGCGATGGACTGGCGACCTGTCCAGGGTGAACCCCGCCTTCGCCAAATGCCAGCTGGGATCGGCTCCAGCCCCCCCGCGACCCCTAACGGGACGGGTTGACGATGGATGGATGGATGTTTTTATTCATTCATTCATTCTTTTTTGGCCCTGCTTGCTTGAGTATTTATTGAAGTATTCTCCATTTCTCTCTCCTTCCCTCACTCACTGAAGGTCTTTCAGACACAAAGCAACAACTGGACCACTGCGCTCTGAAACCTGTTATTTCTAACAGCTTGTGCCGCAACACGACGGCTCTTTGCTGCATAGAACAAAGCCCAACATTGAGCGCCGTGCGTTGTGATGTGTGGCGAGCGCAGCTCAAACCGCATTGTGTCGCGAGCAGTTCTCTTCTGCCAGTAAACAACATTAGGTGGAGCTGCATTGTTGTTTGGGTGGACACATAAATCTGGAGAAATGCAGGAGAATTATGACACTGAGAGGAAACTGGGAGAGAGCAATGAAAAACTGGAGTCTTCAGGGTTGGCAAGTATGATGCAGTTATCAATAATTTTAGATATAGTAAAAAAAAAAAATATTTTAAACCACAAAAAATCTCATGTGTTCATCTTTGAGTCCAAGTGGATGTTTGTGCCAAATCTGAAGAAATTCCCTCCAGGCATTTCTAAGATATCACGCTCACGAGAAAGGCACAGATGTGAGGCCACAGTGACCTTTGACCACCAGAATCTAAGCAGGTCATCCTTGAGTCCGAGTGGATGTTTGTGCCAGATTTGAAAGTATTCCCTGAGATATCACGTTCATGAGAATGGAGCGGACAGTCGGATGGACAACCCGAAGCCATCACCGCTGCAGAAGCATAAAAACAATAGATTGGCCAGACTCAACACAGGAGCTCTGCTGCTATAAACAGAGGGCTACTTTGCTGATAACATGTATCTTATCTAACATGATAAAACAAAAATACAGCCGGTAGTTCCTGCAAGGCACTCATGCAGTACCCCATGCAGTCACTTCCTATCAATCATCACTGATCAGGGTTTAATTGGTGAATGCTGACTCATGCTTGCCGTACCCAGGAAGTTGATCCTGGCTGGATGACATCGGACAGATCACCATCCTGCTACTCCGGCTCTACAGACATTAAATCATTATCCTCTTACTCTGTACCAGCATAAATAGCGTCATGGATCATACTCTTACTATACACCTTGCCTGACTGCTACTATTATGAATCAGTATTGTGCTCTGCTGTGACAACACTGCTCACACGTCAATGCAACACACTGCTGACTAATCATACAAACTGCTATACAACTTTTCTAACCACTCAAAGTCAACTTGCCCTTCAGGACATTAAAAGGTATAATAAAATGCACTACTACAGCGCTATTGTTTGAACATTTGGATACTGTTATCCTACCTATTTATGGAACAGATATTCATTTCAAGGACTCAAACTAGCAGGAGATGCAAAAAACGACTTCCCATTAAAATTCTGCTTTTAGCCCTGTGAGTTGAGCAGTAATTGGATAATGGTTACAACAACAAGAATGTGACCTGTGGACCACTGGTTTGAAATGAACTGAGAAAGAACTTGTGTGACGTGAATCCTTCTGCGAACATGTCCTGGAGGAAGACTCTTGACCCCTAGGAGGCTACTCTTTGGTAAACTAACAACCCGCACAGGCAATATTGATTATGCAACATAATGTAAAACATGCTAAAGTAAACCAAACTTCACCCTCTTCATTTAAATTCTGTAGAATTGAGAAAGTCATGATGCCTACTACAGGAAGCGATATTTGAAAGAAACTAGCCCAGTGGGAAATGTTTTGGATACACAAACTCAACACTAAGACCCCAAATGGAGTTAATGATAACTTCAGTTTACAATGCTTTCTTTCTTTTGAAGACTATAGACTATGAAGGTGACCACTTGATGGTACAGGATCATCTGTAAGGCCAGTCTATAATTTGGGGTGGCTGTTGCTCAGAGGCCATGGTTCTCAGCAGGAAACCGATGGATTGTCTACTCCAGGTAGGGAATGAGTCTTTACCCCAAGTGAAGGAGTTCAAGTACCTCGGGGTCTTGTTCACGAGTGAGGGAACAATGGAACGTGAGATTGGCCGGAGAATCGGAGCAGCAGGGGCAGTATTGCAGTCGCTGTACCGCACCGTTGTGATGAAGAGAGAGTTGAGCCGGAAGGCAAAGCTCTCTATCTACCGGTCAATCTTTGTGCCTACTCTCACCTATGGTCATGTGGGCTGGGTCATGACCGAAAGAACTAGATCGCGAGTACAAGCAGCCGAAATGGGTTTTCTCAGGAGGCTGGCATCTCCCTTAGAGATAAGGTGAGAAGCTCGGTCATCCGTGAGGGACTCGGAGTAGAGCCGCTGCTCCTTTGCGTTGAAAGGAGCCAGTTGAGGTGGTTCGGGCATCTGGTAAGGATGCCTCCTGGGCGCCTCCCTAGGGAGGTGTTCCAGGCACGACCAGCTGGGAGGAGACCCCGGGGACGACCCAGGACTAGATGGAGAGATTATATCTCCACACTGGCCTGGGAACGCCTCGGGATCCCCTAGTCAGAGCTGGTTAATGTGGCCCGGGAAAGGGAAGTTTGGGGTCCCCTGCTGGAGCTGTTGCCCCCGCGACCCGACCCCGGATAAGCGGTTGAAGATGAAGATGAAGAAGATGTTGCTCAGAGGTAGAGCAGGTCGTCCACCAATCGGACAATTGCCGGTTTGCCCCAGTCCACATGTTAAAGCATCCTTGGGCAAGATACTTCACCCCAAATTGCTCCCGAAGGCTGTGCCATCAGTGTGTGAATGAGAACTGAGACTAGATCCTGTTAGGCAGGCTGGCACCTTACTTGGCAGCCTCTGCCTTCAGTGTGTGAATGGGTGACTGCTGACATGTAAAGTGCTTTGAGTGGTCAGAAGACTTGAAAAAAGCTGTGTCAATGCAGTCCATTTACCATTTTAAAAATCAATTAATTATTCAAGTCATTGCAATGGAGTGTATGGTCTTAATAGTGAACTGATGATGGCCAGAAACAGTGTTTTGTGGAGCTCAATATTGTATGTAATGGGGTTTTGGATCAAATTTATATATATGCCTGTGACTGGTCCCTGATTCTAGGGCCATGGGAAAAGAAAATTTCCCAATAATTGGATCCAATCCCCAGCTGTGTTAACTCTGCCTTTGTGTATATTACTGAACTTAATCTGTATACTTCAAACGCTCTAAAGAAGGCTCCCTGCCGAAAGGTATAAGCTGCTATCTAATGTGATGTGAGCCAATTAAACAACTGAACTGCTAGCATTTGGCCCTTCTTGGTTCTGCAATGTGGGATGTGCTACTCTATCACATTTTTATGCTTATTGGACTTTGGGTTGAGCTGCAAGGGGGTGCAGTGGATAGCGTGTCGCCTCACAACAAGAGGGTCACAGGTTTGAATCGGCTTGGGGCTCTTCTGTGTGGAGTTTGCATGTTCTCCCCGTGTTAGCGTGGGTTTTCTCCGGCTTCTCTGGCTGACGTGCAGCTTAACCGATGACTCTAAATTGCCCATAGGTGTGGACGTGAGTGTGAAGTCCCAACACCAGTCCAAACAGAGACGGACAACCGTCTGTCTCTGTTTGGACTGGGGGTCTGGGGGGGGGGCTCCCCTTCCCCGGCTGGGGGCGGGGGGGGGGGGGCCCAACCACCCCAACACCACCAAACTCCGAGGGGAAGGGGGGGGGGGGGGGGGGGGGGGATCAGGGGAAATCCTGAGGAAGAGAGAAAACCCTCAAAAAAAAAAAAAAACCCTCTATAAAAACATAGTGGTTTGCACTCACACCAGAGCTGGGTTGGCAATACTGAAGTATTGAGAAGGAATATTGGGGGGGAAGATTTAAAAAAAAAAAACCATGTTGACCCCACGGGACCAAGACGAGGATGGTTGTCATCAGTACAAATTTATTAGTAATCTGGAAAACTCTGGATTGAGTTAGTTGAGGGTTTGTCTTTAAAATGCCAGGGAGGTGCATCATGTCCTGCCACAGAGTGGGAAAAAGCAACTTTTACTAAACAAGAAAATGATGATGTGAATGATGTCTTCTGGCCCCACTGGGGTTAACACAGCCACACCAAACAGGCCACATGCGTCACATAGTCCATCGTAGTGTGTGTGAGTAGTATCCCATTATTCCACATCCACTCAGAATGAGGAAGTTTGTGCTCCGGCAAAATGTGTCCTGCTGGTTAATAGTCTTCTGTAGTTCCAGTTCATTTTGTTTAAATGTACAAGCTGCGCCTTGTGTTGAAATCATTTAAATTATTTTTGTTTGTCACATATCATTTCATGTTATAACACTGCTACATTTCTGTTTCCTATTACGGACTCCATGTTCCCATTACTCAGCAGTAAAATGCTGTGGTTGCACAGTGTATGCTTTTATTGTCACGCAAATAAAAAGATTCCCCATTCCCCAATGGATGAACAGTGGGCATGACGGCTAGATATAAGGTTTGTAACATGATCTGTGGTGGCCTCTAGGATAATCACAGCCTTACTAAATTTTACAAATACAAACTAGAGACCAAGAGCACTCAGAGGATGGGTGGCTTTCCTAGCTAGATTGACAATACGGGGGTTTATCAGCAGTTTTGTTAAGTGTTTGCCATCTAATCACCAAAAAATACAATTCCTGCTGAAATCTCCTACTGTCAACTTTCTGATACCAAATCACCATGTTCCTCAAGGTCTTGGTGTCTTAATATGGTATTTTGGAGGGATTTTTGACTATTATAATCAATTGTCAAGAGGTAAAAATGGTTCAATTTAGCCCAAAATCTTTATTACTGACTCCACATTCTTATTACTCAGAAGTAAAAAGCTGTGGTTGCACAGTGTGTGCTTTTAACAACCCAAAAATTAAAATATATGCGTTTCCCAGTAGTTGAACAGTGGGCGTGACGGCTAGAGACAAGCTTTGTAACAGGGAGGAGGGTAATGTTGAAAATGACAGGACCACGGAGAAGAGAAAAGGAACGGAGTGCATGAAATGGAGAATGCATGTGTGTGTGTATGTGCACGTGCAAGCATGTGTGTGTGTGTGTGTGTGTGTGTGTGTGCATGTGTGTGTGCATGTGTGTGTGTCTGTGGGGGCTCTTTTTTTTCCTGCCATAAAGCTTGGTTAGCTTCATCAGCTAAGTGCTTATATATCTCCTGGATTACAGACACTGACAGGTATTTTAGTTACAACCTGAGGACGACAAGGACATTTCTACCTCTAACACACACAACTGAGCACATACATTCAAAGCCACACACACACACACACACACACACACACACACACACACACACACACACACACACACACACACACACACACACACACACACACACACACACACAGTGTATGTGTTTCGATATGTGAGGAAAGTAATGGGGAGGAAGGAGGCATGAAGTAGCTGGTTTCTCTCTCGCTCCCTCTCCCTTTCTGTCCATCCCTCCAGTCTTTCTAATGAGCTTCCCACAGAGCTTAAGTCATTTAGCTAATGGATTGCCCTACCGCAATATCCATCTTTTCTCTGAGCACACACACTTTACACACCCTTGCTCCTTCAAAATAAAAACAGGAAGCATTTTGAACATATGAGGGCCTGGGACTTTTCCAGGTTCTTTGCTTTTTTTATACAGTCCTCGGGTTGGCTTCGATTACCCCTTTACCTGAACACTAAAATTCATCATCACATACCACAATTTCTCTTCTATTAACTACAGTTTTGTGGAGGGTGACTTAAATTTGTAGTAGTTATTTACAGGGGTGAGAATGTTCCTCATACACAAATTTTTGTCCTTTAATACCTACATTTTTTTTGCCAAATTTCTAGGTCACAGCTCTTGTGTTTAAGGACTGTAGTACAACCCAGAAGCAAAAAAAGAAGTCCTTTTCCTTTTTCTTTAGCCTCACATTTGAGCAATCATTTTGCTTTCATCCACAAGCATGTTTCTGTAACCTCTGAACTATTGTGCCTGTTCTCTGCCATCTTTATCCAGACAAAAAGTTTATAACAAATAGACTGTACAGCACGTGTGCAACACAACTTGAGCAGAGACAGAAGCTGTTTCACAGAATGAAAGCTTCAGACATCTGAGATTTTACTGTTGACAACCTGTGTATGACTGAAGCCCCCGATACTGACACAACTAAGCAAACAGCTCAACACACTTTGCTGCATCACGGCTAGAAATGTGGCACCGAACAGGTAATGAAACAGACACAGTGATGGATAACGCTCCAACCTTCACGTCTGCTGTATCTCAGAGCATTTTTAAATAACAATGTCACCATTCCCCAAAGCCACAATTTGATTCGACGGTCACCATTCAATTTTAGCTTTTTTTTTCCAGCACTGACGTCTATACCATTATTAGACTATGGAGTCTTGATTCATGAAGATCAACAGATTATTGGTTTTAACTGTCATTTGCACTTCTTTTCTTCAAATTATTCTTTAAAAACAAAAGCTACAGAAGTGTGACGTTTTCTGGACTGTACCACACAAAGGCCATAAGGTCAAATCTAAATAATTTATTTAATATGTAATAACAATAACTTCAGCAATCAAACAAGAAGATCCAAGAGATGGCAGGAGGGAACTTTACAACAACAGTTTGAGTTTCTCAGAGTTTGCAAGGTGCACCTGAAGGCACCATGACGTCCCTGTCGGTGCCTGCATGCTTTATAGTACAAACAGATGTAGGCACATAATCAATTTTAAGTGGAGACTGCACGATTATAGCCAAAATGATAATCACATTTAATTGATCAATATTGAAATCATGATTATTTAGAATGATAATTCATTGATTTTAGCAACAACATGTTTTTATTACTGCACTTTCATTGCGCTTTCACTTCCATGCTGTGCTACATTCCTGCTAATGTACAAATCAGGGCTGCACAATGATGAAAAAACTGACACTGCAGTATTTTATTTTTTTCAGCAATATGAAACAAGGCAGAAGTGAGCGTGACTCACACACCACCGCTCACTCCTCTCCCGCAACACTGTCAACCATCATACCAACTCTAACGTTCCTCAGTCAAAGAGTTTCAGAGATCTGCTCTGGAAATGGAACAAAAGTTGAAAATAATCACTTTTTTGAGAGAACATTAAAGAAAACTTTATAGCACCACCCTGAGTTCTAACCACAGAACGGCACAACTAGGCCACATTGCAAAACCACAATATTTTGTTCTGGAAACAAGACTGAAGTTGAAAAAAATCACAGCTTTTTGCCAAAATTTCAAAAAGACTTGAAAAAAGACACCCTGGACTTCTAATCCCCAAAAGGTATTATAATTTGGTATGTCAAACATCATACCAGATTTGAATCTCCAAAGTCAAACCCTGGACTTCGGCAGCGGATGGAAGGATGGTCGGAAGGACGGATGGACACGCAGAGTGCTACATACCACTGACTGCATTGTCGCGGGGGTATAATTATACAGGAATATTCACCCTTACCTTTTGTTAGTTACATTTTAAAGTTAAATACATCAATCTGGTTCACTTTGAGAGCAACATTAAGAAGCTAGATAAACAATTTTAGGCTCTCAATTTATTCCTAAACACATAGAAATAATGTTTTTCACCACAAGTGATGCCAAAACATTTAGATCGCCAGCTGGTGGCTTGCTGTTTAGGAAGTGCTGGATTTCACATGCAGCAGAACATGCATTTTAAATGTCAGTATTGCTGCCGATCATGTTCATTTAATTGCAGGAAGGCAAAATCATGATTGCGATTACAATTCGATTAAATGTGCAGCCCTACATGATCGTGGTTGAAATTAGTTTTCTTTGTTTGCTGCAGCCTCTAAATCTTCTGCGGCCTACAAATTATTTTTTTCTGCCAATGACACGTTTGTTGTTTAGATAACTCACAGGGAAGGGAAAATGTCACCACAGAGGTGGCTTCCGGGAAGCAGGAGGATTTTCCAGTTCTGCTGTTTCGCCGATATCTCTGGCTTGAAATGCAGCTGCAGACTGCCAGTAAGATCCGACGCGTCATCTTTGAAGGGTTGTTGCTTTTTTTTTTCCTTTGGTTGCACGCAAGTGGGTGGGGGCGGGGAGAAAAAGAATCCTGGGAGATTTGTTATCCTGCTATTGACTTTGAGGTGGAAATCAAAAGCTCATTTCAATCAATTTTCAATTAGACCTGAAATCATAACACCCCTAGTTTTAACAGTGAACCCTCCTATAACCAGAGACTTGCTCAGATACTTTCTGGTGACAAACTGCTTCATGAAAAATCAAGTCACTAAAATGATAATGATGTTAAGCTGCTGTGTGGGAGCCATTATTACATTATACTAAATTGGTTCTTGTAAATGACTAATATTGAAGAAAGAATTGTCGGCAAAACAAGTAAAAAAGATGCAGTGTAATTCATGAACGGGTAAGATCTAAACTTTAACACTGTGAATAGTAATCACACTGGATTCATGCTCACACTAAATGCCAAACCAAATTTACCAAACAGCAAATTGTGGAGGCTTCTGACACCAGTGATTCTGACTAAATCTCACAGATTGGCAAGTTTATGTATGGGTGTGTATTTTGAGATAAGAAAACCTCTTGAGGCCACCAAACATACTTTTGTTTCACTTAAAGGAGTCTGGCTATCAAATGGTTCAGTTCACCACATTTAACAACAGCAAAACTATATCAAGATATCCGTTTACCATCTCTCACACGACTCATGCTGTATAATCCAAGTCTCATTTATCCAGTCGTATGCTTACCACGTCCCAAACGCATGCATTTTCACCCAAATTATACAATTTAAAACTCCTCCACTAAATGTCATGCCTGCCTGGGCTCACAGACTTTGATTACTCTGCACGAGTTGTGTGGGTGTTTGTAAACAGATTTTTGATATAGTTTTGGTGTTGTTGAACCTGTTTACTTGAATTAATCAAGGATTTACTCATTTTTTGGCTTCTCCCTTCACTGTGGAGGCATGCAAGAAAAGAAGAAGGAGAAGAAATTCAAGGTAACAGGCGGAGAGCAGCTGATATACAGATTATCATTTTGTGGGAAATGTACACCTTTAAGTACAGTAAGTGAAACCCAGAGAGCAGAGCAGTTCTAACAGCTCAATATGCATTTACACAAGTTACAAAGGTGAAAGAGGTGTGCTCTTAAAAAGCATTTGGCGCATAAATTGCTTTCAAAAAATGTACTGTTCACAAACTGGGGTGAGGAACTGTAGATGACATGCATTGCAGTTGCAACAACGCTGCTTAGTTTGCTGGTATAAATGTGTAGATCTGAATGAGTGTACTGTAGAGTGGGGTGCTGCTGAAAAACATGCATCCTCAGCCAATCCTCCTTGTACAAATATGAACTTTGAAAAGAGACTTTCAGAAAGAGCTGCAGCTTGTGCCAAGACAGCCAGCCCTCCTTACCAGCCAGCACAAACACACAGACAGACCAAGCAAAAGAGCCCATGTTCAACACTCATGCTGCAACAAGTTTCGTTAAGAAGGAAGGAATACATAACTAGAAGAAGGAAGGACAGCGATCAATCTATCTACCACTAGTAATCAACCCTTACTTGGTTGATAGAAAAGTTACATAAAATGCTGGTGCCATTTCCTTACCATACTCCCATGGTTTCCCCCATTGAGACAAAGAGGAATACATGTAAGACTCACCTACGACCCTGTCTCCAGTCTGGACGCCCATCTTCCTCATGGCTGCAGCAAACAACGCCACATCGCGCCTCAGCTCCCCAAACGTCACCTTCGCAATCTCATCATTTGCCTCCGCTGGTAGACACAACGAGAGAAAGTGAGACACACAGGCAGAGATGAATATGTACATTTCAATATCTCTAAGCTGACAACACTTCCATTTATTTTGATTTGGTTTAGGCTTTGTGTAGCACTTTGTGAATATTGTATTTATTTATGGGTTGATATAAATACTAATAGAACCCCTGAATTTCAAATCCAATGCACAGGAAAAGAAAAACAAAGAGGGAGACATAAATAGAGAATGATAGTGTGGCAGGACAGATGCAGACAGGAACAGTCATCTTAGTCTCTCTAAGTAATAGTTCACTGACATCCACAGAGGCTGCCCAGCAGCATTGTGGCCAATGGGCCTTCTCATAATCACATTACAGCTCCTGCACAAGATTGTGTGCACTGTGTGTACATGAGCGTGCAAAAGCCCACTCTCCCTCATATACACACACAGATAGGGCAATAAAGTAGAGCCTATCCATTAGCATGTGACAGGCCTGAGAGATAGAGGAGGGAGCAGCAGTTAATCTATTAACAAAGTGACGTGTGCAACCTCACGCTCACCGAAGCATCCAGTCTGGCTCAGATGCAATCTCAACTCTGTGATTTTGTCTCTTCCTGACTTTCCTTCATTTGCGAATACAAATCGTGAAGATGAAATAAAGCATCACCGTCTGTGTAACTCAGGAGAGAAACAGCCCAATCTCTCTAGTGATGTATGAAAATATCAATACATGTGTATCGCAATATTATGTTTTGTAAAACTTGATTGTTTCTCCAAAATGCTGTATTAAATTTTAATTAACCTCTTAGAAAGCAGATAAATGAAACTAGAAAACCTAAAGAATATGTTGGTACCAGCCATGTCATACTTGAAGGTCGGCTAAATAACACTCCAGTTACGCTAAATTCTGGTGAGGAAAAACTGGCATGGCCATTTTCAAAAGGGGTCCCTTGAACTCTGACCACAAAATATGTGAATGAAAATGGTTTCTATGGGTACCCACAAGACATGCGCACTTTGTGATAATCACATGCACTTTGGGGCACAAAGCATGCAGTTTTATGCCTGCAGTACAAATGTGCTATTTTCACCTATTCTAAAATGGTGTATTTGAACATTCCTGCATACCTGGCATTTTTTGCTCTTTGCAATGCTCTGAATTAATGCTGCTAAGGTTAGATATTTAATTCCCAATGCAGATCAATAAAGGCAACATTGTAGGTGCAGATATATTGCTGTATATTACAGAATTTTTGTTTAGTATGTTTTATACTTACTCGCAGCATAGAGAGCTACTTTGTCCTGGTCTGCATGTTTGAGCAAGTTCTCGGCGTAGTTGAGCCGAGTTCCTTTAAACCACTCAGGAACATCCGAGATCCGTTTGGATACATCCACCACCTGGTACACGCCCACAAAACACACACCAAAAACACACTCAGCATTGTCATAAACCAAGAAACCAGGCATTGTAAAGCTTCAGTGTTCTTGCTGGCACAGAATTAAGAACACAATTGGGATTGTACTATTAATCAAGCCTGTACAACTGTTAACAGCTGATTGTGTTACTGTACTTGAAACAATAGCAGTAAGAAATACAATACATCCCAAGGTAATACTGGGATGGAAAAGTCAAGCCCTATGCATTTATACAAAATGTGTGATTGACTGGTTGATTGTCTACCTGTGTGTCTGCTGGGGCTGTAAACCTAAGAAAGGGCAAAGTGGGTAAGAAAATGTGTGCTTAAAAAAAAATCAGTGACGTGGAAAGTGTTATCCAAAGGTGTGCTAACAGCGTGGCACAGCGCCATTTATTACCTCACACACCTACTTGGGTGGCTATATCCTGGAACTAAGCAACAATAGACAGTTAATCAAATAATGAACACAAAAATTAAGACCATTTTAAATAAATGGCACCTCCTTTTGACCACTGGCCTTTTAATACGGACTCAATAAAACAGGTGCTATTCTAATGTCAACAAATGGTTAGAAATGTCCAAATAAGCGTTACAGTCTTTGGGAAACAATCACAAACTATCAGCAACAAGAAATGTGCCATGTTTAAATTGTCGATGCATATTTGCCCTTTTTTAACACTCTGTGTACAAAAATGCTTTTTGCTAGAAGTAGAGCTGCAGAGGTTGATTAATTTATAGTCAGCTATTAAATCAAAATAATCAATTAATCAGTTTAAGTAATTTTTTAAAAAATAAAGTCTAAATCTCTCTGATTCCAGCTTCTTAAACATCAACATTTTTCTGGTCTCTTTACTCCTCTGTGACAATAAACTGAATATCTCAGAGTTGTGGACAAAACGAGACATTTGAGGATGTCATCTTGGGGTTTGGAAAACACTCATGGTAATTTTTTCACCACTTTCTGACACTTTTTAGACCAAACAACTCATCAATTAATCTAGAAAATAATCAACAGATTAATCAACAATGAAAATAATCATTGTCGGAGCCCTAGTAGAAAAGTTTAAGTAATTCATGAATTAATTATGCATCTGCTCATGAAGGATAAACCGTAACAGACTGCTGCCTTTCTATAGAAAATAATGACTAGGGAAGACTATTCACAAACTTCGTATCTTAAATCTCTGCACTGAATGAAAAAACAGAGGCAGTCTGATTCAAAACTGGTAACCGAAAAACGTTTGTCGGCTGGCAAGCCACAGGAGCGGGACAACAGTGGACATAACAATAACACGGGATGGATGATGGATGCACGCAGAGGATACACAACCTATCGAGGCGTTGCAATCTTTTATGAAACCGGAAACACCGCCAGCTCTCTGGAGAACACGTCGTTCCAGATTGCTCAAGGATTGGTAATGGCTGTTGCAACACAAATTAGGTATGTGCTGCAAATCATCTGTGCTCTAGCTGTTTGGCATGGAGAGGAGCTCTATCTGTTTGGTGATGCTGGGAAGATGACTGACATTACTGGATCCACTTTCTCACACAATTACGCTCACATTATATGTATTAATTTTTGTCATATGGACTGTCAATCTTGTATTTTCATTATGTCTCTGTACACATTATATCTACTGCATGTCTGTCCATCCTGGAAGAGGGATCCCTCGTCTTTTGCCCCCTGAGGCAAAATTCTGATTTGTAGCTTTGGGCTACACAAAAATAAACTGACTTGACTTGAAATCATACAAATGATGTATGCCATGGGCCATCATCAAATACCAATCAAATCAACATGGTATTTTGTACCACATCTAAACAAACTTGCCCTTTAATTGCATGAAACTAGCCACAATCCATAATAACAACATGTGCATATCAACACTCATGAGCTAAATTTTGCTTTTACATACAATCGCTTTGTAAATAAGAAAATGCTGATTAATCCCATAATTTGGCCGTATACACACATTTTATCTGAAAGTGTGTGCTGAATGAATGTTGCCTAATAATTGCATGTTATGGCCACATCGGTACACTGTAGCTGAGACTATTTTACAGTGTTACATAAAGGGGAATGTTTACAAAAGGAGGTTAAAGTACTGCTTTAGAACCATGCAAATACAACAGAGTTGAAAATTACCATAAAAAACAAGAACTCCTAAAAGTGAAATGCTTTCTCTACTCAGCCAGACATTTCTAAACCTAAAACACTCACTTGTTGGCCATATTCTACTCTGGAAATTTGATTTTATTCATATTTCGTCAGATTTCCTTGGCTGTTACAGTTAAGCCTGACATCAAAACCTTTCTCCTTCAGGATGCAAAGTACCAGCAGAGGATGGACTCACCTCCTCATAAGGTTTGGAGCTGACGACTCCACAGAAACGCCACACTTGTGCCCAGAAATCTGGATAATTGTCCACGGACCACTGGTACAGGTCATTATAGTTGGCTGGAGGACAGAGAATCTGCAATTACTACAGATTTATTAGCTGACAGGTGTGACTATCAGCTCAAATATATGTAAGGTCAAGTTACAACAGTGGTCTAAATACAAGAAAAGATCGGACATTTGTACAAGTACCTCTAAAGCAAAACAAGATGAGATTTATCTTGCAACCTGTGGGGCTGGACAAGATATTGATGTTACAATATATTGATATTGTGATATGACACTAGATACTGTAACAAGGCATAAGCACCTTTTCCTGGTTTTAAAGGCTGCATGACAGTAAAGTGATGTCATTTTCTGAACATACCAGACTGTTCAGGTTATCATTTACCTTTACCCACTTAGTCATTATATCCACATCACTCACCTCTACATACAACAAACAGCAATATCTGTCTGAGAAGAACTAATAATGTTGAATATGATTAATGTTGTGGGATTATTCCTTACTTCATGGGATATTTTGGGATTTATACTTTATTATTACATATTTATTTTAAAATAAAACAAAGGGAAAAAGCATTTGAATACTGATTTGGAGGTTGATGACTTTGGCAATGGTTGAAGCTGTATAATATATCAATATCATGATATGAGACTAGATATCGTGAGCGTATTTTCTTGGTTTTAAAGGCTGCATTACAGTAAAGTGATGCAATTTTCTGAACTTACCTGACAGCTAAAGCTGTTCTAGTGTTTACCTTTACCCACTTAGTTATTTTTTTTTATATATATATATATATATATATATATATATATATATATATATATATATATATATATATATATATATATATATATATACATATATATATAATAGATAGATAGATAGATGATAAATAATCATTGATATATATATATTATATCAATGATTATTTATCAGAAATCTTGTTTTGTGAAAGCACCATTAGTCAACCGCACACTATTGCTGCATCTATACTGAGGTATTTGATAAAAAATGTTAGTGATATTTGATTTTCTCTCATATGGTCCAGCCCTACCTTGGGGGATGCTGGACTACCAAATGAAATAACGGATTTAAATGAAAAGTTGTCCTCAATATCAGCTACTTTGATCGTTAACCTAGTCAATACATAAGCTACTGTACATTAGAATCAATATGTCTGGTAAAAAGAAGAAATTGGCTGTAGAGGAGTTTTGCCTTCAGTGAGGATCCAGAGGATGAAAAGCAGATATTCAGACAGTTTTGACAATGAACACAGGTGTTCAACTCCATTTCTGACGTTATTATTTGTTTTGTTATTCTACATTTCATACACATATCTGCTATAGCTGTCCCATATTTCTGATTTATGTAACTCTATCTCTATCTCCAGACAATACCAGACGAACCAGGTTTGTAGCATTCCTCCAGAACCTGTTGGCTTAAATTTCCACGGTAATATAAAACAAACAGCTTTCATTCACTCGACAGTGTTCAGTGAGGAGCTGACAGCTAAGCAGAGCTGTGGTGTTGTTGACAGATAATTATTACTTAAACAAGGGAGTGGTGAGGCGCATCGTAATTATTATTGATAATATGAGTTACACCTGCATGCAAATTCACTGTATCTTCCTTTTTAAATTTGCCATGTTTACACGCCACAGCTAGCTTGAAACATTGCGCTGCCATGCAGCTTTACACAGTGGTAATTCAGAGGTTATTAAAGAAGTACTCAGATATCAGAGGGGAGACAGCCTCGCAGGTTTAAAATCAGACTGGTAACGTTATTCATTGCAACACCTCCTCTCTCTGTCTCTGTCTCCGAGTCCTCGTCTGTCCTCCTCCCACCTCTCTGGACTCTACTCACCCAGATTAAGCCCGTAGTCCCCGTTGACCTGTATCCTGAATTTGTCCATCTGCGTGTTCCTCTTGGAGTCCGGGTACCACAACACCTTGCTCCCCATGTCCATAATTTTCTCGCTCTTCCCTTCCGTGTCTTTAGACATCTTTGTCACGTCCCTTTGGCGGTTGACAACTACCGGTTAGCGCGAGCGCCTTGCTTGAAGCTAGCTGTCCCCGAGGTGAGGGCTCGTGTTAAGGTTGAATTCAATCACCAGCTGCTAGCTACTTAGCTGGTTTGAATGGCTGCTCGACAACAAGGTACGCGACAGCTAGCACGGCTCTGCCAAAGACAAACGTGGGGCTGCCAGGGAAAACTGACAGACCACGCCCCGACGTCATGACGTAAGAGAGCGAGCTGGGTTCAAGAGCGCAAATGTTCACTAAGGTTACACAATAAAACGGTGTTAAAATCATTGTCTGTGTACACTTACTCGGCCAATAAAGCTGATTCTGATGTTGAATAGCTCCCTAACTGAGCATATAGCTTGTTTTAATCTAAGGGGCCTCAAGAGCATATTTATGATTATAGGTTGAGAGGGAGTTATTGTCAATCTCAGCTATTTATCTGTTTGTTTGTTTTTACCAACATTGTCACACCACTGGTTCACAAATATTGTTAGAAGTGGGAACCAAACATCAGACATCTTCCCTCATATTGTTATATAGCATGTCTTTTTATTTTTTTGACATACTATGACTTTTTTCGGCATACTATGACTTTTTTGCTATTGTATGAGTTTTTATTTTTTCGACATACAGTACTGTCAATTTTTTAAAAAATGTTGACAATCAGTATATATAGTCATAGTATACTATATATATATATGTATGTTATGTTTTTTCCGAGTAATATTTATCTACATAAAAATGTTCACAATAAGACCTTTAATTTCATAAGTGAGGTTTAGATTCAAGTAATAATTTAAGTAATAATAAAGCTAATAGTAATATTAAAATGGTGTTTCAAAATACAATTAAAAAAAGAGTAACACCTTTGATATGAAAAACCTTGTTCCCCACCAAAATATTATCATAATTTGTTGAATTTGAACCATATTTCCACTGTTACATTCAAAATATGAGATGGTCAAAATTTGGAATTTGAGACATTTTGGAGAAAAAAGTTGGTGCAATGTAATTACGACCAATTGCTCAGGTACTAATGCTAATTTATGATTATTCATCACTTCATTTCAACATCAGATCAGATCATTTTCAAGGTTACATTTCATATTTATTGCCTGTTTTATTTGTCCAGTTCCCAGGTGCATCAATTATGGTCAACCTTTTCTATTATTATATTGATAATACAGTATTTTTATTATTTCTACTTATGTAGTGGCTAGATAAGCTCCTGAACTAAGTCATCTTACATATGTGTTAGTTTGTGTGTTATTGTCGAGGCACCTTGTTGTCAGCTGAGTCCATGTGTCTGATCTTTATATCTTGTTTTTTGTCACAGATGTGACAAAAATAGCTTCCCCTATTAAGAATTTAATAGTTATGTGATCCAATCTACATGTAAGTATGCCAATTATTCCAACACCTTGTCCTGCCTGTTTTGGACATATGGCTCTGGACTGGATAGAATGTGTTTAAAATGTAAAAGTATCCACTTACTAATAGAAATGCATCTCCTTGTTACGAAAAATAAATAGATTTAGTGGATATTAGAATTATTTAACCCCGTAGTAATCTTGAACATCTCTCGCACGTGAACGCGGAATAGATTTGTATTGACGAGCCTCTCGTGAACGCGGGGAACTTGCCTGTCAAAATGAAGGATTCTGATTGGTCCTCAGCACTCTGGTTCCACATCAGCCGACGGATCGGTCTATGCGCGAGGCGGATCGTCACCGTTGGACTGGCGTGTCGTTTGACCAATGACAAGCTGGCTTTTGGTGGTTCAATGGAAGAATATTAGCTAATCAAAGAGCAGGGAGGTCGGTGCGTTTAAGAGGTGTGCCCAATCAGCGAGCGGGAAGAATGACCCTCCTCACTGTCTGGTGGTGCCATCTCAACTTTGATTTCACGACGGAAATGTTCTTTTACCCTTCATCCACGTCCAGTCTAGTCTAGTTTGCATTGCTCTGTGCCCTTAATTCACTTCCCCTAGGCAATTTCACAATAATGGCATGACTGCTTTTTTATACAAAACTTGCTCTTACAATTAATGAAAATTGGTATTTCAGTCTATCAGGCACCATGCAAATCACAGTGCAGTGTAGCTGTGCAGTCATCAGCCATGTGCAAATAAAAATGTAATCCATCAATAGTAAATATTATAACCTACAAGCCACAAATGTGCAAAGAAACTTTTGTCCCTTTATCAAATAAATGAATGAGCATCCCTGTGTTGAGACCAAATAAAACTGTTTTTAATATATTGCTGTGTGATCTATCACAATAGGTACTATAAGATAAGATAAGATAAGATAGAACTTTATTCATCCCGAAGGAAATTCTTGTGCCAGAGATGCCCAAAATTTACAAAAAGTACAAAACACAACACAAAATAACACAACACAAGTGTATAGACAAAAAAGTTAAAAATTAAGAACTAAAAATTGAGAAGTACTACTAGGAAGAAAAAAGTACTATTCTCATCAACAGTGCCTGGATGAGTATCAATGTTGTACATTGTGGAGAGAATAACTATACTGTACATGATACATACACATTTTTGCACATGTTCAACATGATAAAAACAGAAAAGTACGAAGCATAGTATATAACAGGTATTGTATAGCTATACCAAGTATATTGCACTGAAGAAATAGACTGGGGAAAAAATGTTGCAACATGTCTGTTAATATTTTGTAATGTGGACTCGGTGTCTTTCAGTGGTGGTTCTGGCCCATTTCAACCGCAGGGGCTAAACTGGGGTCAGCTGTTTTTTTCAGGCGTTCAGTTAAATTAAAGCCAAACTATCTAACTTTCACTGCACTGTGGCTACTTGTGGAAGTTGCAGGATAATGATGAATGCTAAAATACAGTGTAACACAAGTAGAAAGTCAGTGAAGAGTCAGCTACATTAGCCACCACAAACTACAGGTCATGCATGGCAACAAAATACAGTAGTGCATTAAACTGAGCAAGGCTGTGTTTCAGAAATCAACTTTTAATTTGTAAGATGGTGATTCTGTTATAGTTTCTTTCAAAAGTTGCATAATCTCACTTTAAGTGTTTAAAAAAACCTGCTTATATGGCCTACATCTAATCTAATCTAAAAACTGTCCTCCCTAAATGCTACTAGCATGCTGTATGTCTGACAAGAGGTCAAAACACGTTGGATCATATCAACAGTAACATTAGGGAGGGATACAAAGTCCACTAATCCTCACCCAGGCCAGTCTGACCACCTTTCCCTCTTTCTCAACCCAGCATCCAGACCTCTCATCAGGAAGACAACGCCTAGTGTGAGAAACATAAAGATCTGACCGGAGGATGCAATCACTCAACAGTGGGATCTATTTGCACAAAAGGACACAGCAGTCTATGCAGCCACTGCCCTGTTTTATATCCAGAACTGTAACTGTCAATAAAAAAATCAGATTTTATAAGACCAACAAACCATGGATGACTGGGATGTCAAACAGCTGCTGAGAGACTGCGATGCAGCCTTTAGGTCTGAAAACAAGTCTTTATACAGCGATGCCAGATCCAACCTAAAGAAAGGCATCGAAGAGGCCAAAGCAGCCTATAGGAGGAAGGATAAGGGACACTTAAGGATCCAGAAGCTTAACTACTTCTTTGCCAGAGACTGGGCCCACACCACCACCATCCTCTAACAACCTGGCACTTACTGTGAGCACAGAGGATGACAGGTGAAACCCCAGAAGGCTCCCGGGAATGAGGTTTTTAATAACATCTTTAACCTCTCTGTCAACATGCACTGTCTCCAAATTAAATTTGCCACCATTGTGCCTGTACCAAAGAAACCATCTATCAGCAGCCTAAAGGACTGCAGATGTGTGGCTGTCACTGTGGTCCTAAAACACATAAAAACTTCCCTCCCTCCTACTCTGGGTCAAACCCAATTTGCATACAGAGCAAACAGACTCAACAGGAGATGCCTGAAAGTAAATTAGTTTTATAGCTACCTGAAAAAAAAATTGGAGATGGTACCCAAATGACCCAATTACCCAATCTGAAGATTCTGCCTTAAGAGAAAGTTGAATTGATAAAATACAGAATATTTTTGGATTCATTTTCCAGTTCAATTCTGTACTGGCAATAACAAAATGTGTAGACAGCTTTCAAAGTTGTAACGTGTAAAAGACTAACAGCTGCACCACAGTTTTCTGGCTCATGAAGAATGATTAGTAAAAGCTTTAGATCACTATCAATTGTAGCTGGAGAATAAACTGGCTAAAACTGTAGAGATTTTATCTGAAGTAGTTGGTTTTTTTTTTTAAAAAAAAAAAAAAAGGCACAACAGTAACATACAGGCTTTGACCATATAAGATTTGCATTGATAACAATAGTTTTATTGCAAAACTGGCAGGTGTGATGTCTGTCAGGTGTATTAAATTAGATTAAAGGGATAGTTTGGGTGTTTTGAAGTGGGGTTGTATGAGGTAAGCAATACAGTGCTGTGGACGGGGACGGCAAAATTTAAGTGTCCACTATATTGAGGAAATTTTCTGTCTAGTTTTTGCAGTGTGTCCAGCACCATCAGCTCTAGGCTGCACGTGTCAAAGGCTTCTTGGCCAGTTTACCATGTTGATATTCTGACATGGACATCTGAAATGAGGCTATTTTCTGATGGAGAACTGAACTGAAATCTATACTTATGTCACCCGAGCCAGCTGGCTTTGGAGAGAGCGTAGATAAGTTTTACTGTCAGTTCAGCTCCCCGTCAGAAAGATGAAGGAAAGGGCCGTCTGACGGCAAGATAAATTGGTGAAAATATTCTTAATATAGCATACACAAACAGATATCAATTTCTTTTAGGTCAGCTAAAATATGTTTTTCTGCCATCCCCGTCCACAGCATGCCGACCGTCAACTACTGTAAGTATTACACCTCCTATGGATAAACCTCATACAACCCCACTTCCAAACTATCCCTTTAGTACTTATTGATTGCAAACAAAATGTTAAATTTGATACCAAAGCACTCTGACTGCAATGTTTCCAGCATTGAAAAATTAGATGAGTGAGAGTTCTCCAATTTATGAATACATTCTCATGATAATCTGTCTCTTAGCTTGTGAATGTGAAGCCACCTTGAATCCTCAAAATACAGACAACAAAACACCAAAATAATTGCCTCAAATCAAAAGGTTTTTTAATCATTCGTTTTTGCATCGAAACATACATTCATATTAGTATGATGTCATTTGGTACAGTAAACACTGTCAATGTGTGGTTTTGCAATCCTCCCTCGTTATACTATGATGATACTGTCAAAGAGAATTTCAACTGAACTTCAAGCATCAGTTTGTTTGTTTTTTTCTTACTTAGGTTTACTGGCCCCTCGTGTGGGAATTTTAACAAAATACAAGAGCGAGAGGAAAAAAAGAAACAAAAAGGTATCAACAAAAACACAGACTGAAGAGACAAATGATAAACACATACAGCTTAACAACAGAGAGGATACATATTTGTAAAAGCACATTTGTATTAATAAGAGATGCTTTGGAATGAAAACAGCAACAAAGAGTTTCACTGTGATCGGCCAACAACGGTCCCACTTGCACTCAGCACATTCCACTTATATATTATCTGAAAAATGTTCACTTGTGCCTTCAATATGCATGAATACATGTCATTATAACCCTCATCCACCCCTCCCCCCCAAAAAAACACATAATAAATAAGAAAACAGGTGATTTGATTGGTCCATGAGGTAAAATGTAAAATAAAGGGGGAAAAATGAGCACACAAAAGTTGGAAAGATTTGTCTGAAAAGGCTGAAAAAAATTAAATTAAGAAAGATTGTGATTGCAGACGTGAAAGCATGATGTCCAACAAGGTTTCATTATCTTCTATACACGCATACTGACTCGCACACACACACAGTCATTCACACAGTCAGGCTCAATAACGCATCAACTGCCCACGCCGTAATGTTAACAAAGCCACTTGATGGATGATATTTTTATATTTACACTGAAGTGATGATTTACTGACAAAAGGTCAGAATGAACCCACCAACAATACAAGAAAAAGTAAAACTAAGAGCAACCAGATTAAATCACTGTATTCTCATTTCATTCCTTCACTTTGTGATCTCCTCCTGTGCACTGAGATAAATGTCCACTGGACTAGGTGCTGGAGGTGGGTGGGGCTTACAGAAACAAAGAGAGGGGTTAATAACAGTGATGACGGAGACGCTCAAAAGCAACGATCAGTGTGAGCGCTGAAGGCATGTCGTCTGCCGCTCAGCGTCATCGGGCTCTTCTATTTCTGCTACAAGAAAAAGAGCACTTCAATAAAAAAAAGAGCCCCCATCCATTTGGACTTACCCTGGTTTGAAATCAAACACACCCACCCTCCTGTTGTTTAGAGGTTTGGTGTGAGAGAGCATGCAGTTAGCTACACAGTATAGCCTGAGTGGGTGGAATTAAAAGAGCACTTCAAAAACAACAGGCAGCCCGCTTAGGATTATATGGGGCTCCACAACTAGATCAGCTCCTTGTCAGAAGTCAGAAGTTCAGGATGCAGGTTTTAACATCAATCCGAGGAGTGTGTGTGTGTGTAGCAGGAACTGTAATGGCAGAAGCAGCACTAAGTGTTCAGCAGGCAATAGTCTTGTCTTTCTGGAGGGGAAATGGCTCAACAACAAACCCAACCAACTGTTGAACCCAAAAGGTGCAGCAGAAGCACTTCAGAGTATTAATGGGTATCATCAACTGATCTATCTGGTTTCCTGGGGAGATTTTAATCCAGATTCTACATTATAGAACCAGGATAGAAGTTGTTTTTGTCCACTGATTGCTGTGGCTGGTTTGCTCAAAGATTCATCAGCAACATTCACTATTTTTTGAGGCAACAAAGCTTAAAAACAACACTTCCATGTAGGTTGGCATGCTGAAAAAATGTACAGCCATGTTTGTTTTTTTCCCACCAGACAGCAAAATGACTGGTTGTTCGCAAAAGTGCCACGCACAAATGACAAACTTACCAGCTACAGCCAACATTTACCAGCATTTTATTAGTGCGGGGTCATTAAATCTTTTTATCTGACTACCACCATCATGATAATCAGCTGGTATCATCTGACTTCTTTTCCATTTTGTCTTCTTCTTGTGATTGTCACCCATTCTTCCCTCCAGATGTTTGCAGCACCACTCAGGCAGTCGTACAGGTAGGCAGTGAGTTTAAGAACCATCACAATGTTTATTTTACTGAACCAGTGATGAAATTTTCCATACAGGCAAAAAGTCTTTTTTCCTTGACTGTAGAAACAGAAGAAAGTGAAGAAGAAAGAAGGGAGTGAAGGGAATGGTAGAGAGGACACCTCTCAGAGGCTCCGCGCCCCCTAAGGCCCAATGTGGGCTCAGTCCTGTCCAATCTGGCCCAGTCTAACCCTTGTGCTGGTTAGGCCAAATCCAGTCCAGTCTGGTCTGGTCTGGTCTAGCTGGGATCCAGACCAGGTTTTTAGAAGAGTGCTTTGGATCCCTGGTTCTCAAACTCTGACCAGGCGTCATTCAATTCCATGAAGATCATCTTAGCGTAATCTTCATAAGGCTTGCCTGTTGCCTTCAGAGACAATGAATACAGAATAAAGAACAGTAAAGATGAAATATTTGTTGAAAATAGCTTTTACAATAAACAGTACTCAGTTTTGCCTCCTCATTGTGTTTCATCCCTGACTGGCTCAGTGCATAATGTTATACTGTACCTTATCTGGATGGACAATCAGCACAGCCTTCCTGTAGTACTTCTTCACCTGGTCAGGTGTCACCAAGTCAGCCATGCCCACAGGCCTCCAGCGGGTTTCACCCTCCCACAGCACAGTGTGTAGAGTTGACAGCAGTGCTCGGATGTTTCGTTCCTTCCCCTCAATCCAGTCCAAGATCTGCACCGTGACGATTAAACAAACCTTTAACACTTTTACCATGACAAGACACAAACACTGATCGGCACTTGGAGGCTACTTTGTGAGGTAAAGCTCTATCACCTGCCAAAAGGTGCCATGTTGGTCTATCTAATCAGCCCTTTTGGCAAGAAACAGAAGAGATGGATTAGGTGACTCAATCTCATTTTGTGTTAAAATCATCCGGTTCATAAACCAGTGGGCAAAACCAAAACTTAAATCACACGTTTCAGCTTTATTTACCCTGGGAAGTTTCACTAAGAGCTATGTCATTTTTTTTTTTTTGAGGAACACTCTATTAACACAAGCCTTCTTCTTCTTCTTTAACCACTGGGGGTTAAAGACCTGGCTCAGGGGCACCTCAGTGGTGGTTATGCCAGACAGGCAAGCACTACTCTTTTACTTTTCCCAACCAGCTTCATCCTACTAATCCAAAGATTGAACCAATGACACTACAATCACAAGCAAATGCGTCATATTTGCATTTTATCCACTCAGAACTAGTGACAATGAAGGCCACCTGTTGTGTCTCCTCAAATCGCCTGTGTCATGGCCAAAAAGTTGCACTTGAACACACCGCAAAGACTACAGCCGATGGCCAGTTAGCATGTACTGTACATCCTGCGCCTACATGAGAGGAAATAACTCTCCACACCAGCAAGTCGCGGTAGTCTGTATTCATCATTAAAAAAGGGACAAAAGAAGACAGAGGACGGCGGATGAACAAGCTGTTGTTATAATACATAGACCATTTTCACACCACTCTCACTCACCACTTAGCCTCATTCCAGATGGCCATGTTGGAACATCAGCAATGCTAAATTGGCCAAGAAACATCTTACACGTGCAGCCTAGAGCTGACGGTGCGGGACACACCACAAAAACTAGGCTGATAAACGCTCACCGACAGCTCAAAACTGTCCGACAGCCGACAGTCATCTTGGTGTGTCAGGGTCTTAATGTGTCCTTTGTATATGTATTACGTCTGTTACCTGTAATTTAAGTGGATCAATGTCTTTTGTGATCTCCTGTCTCCTCATTTCAGCGATGGTTCTTGGTCCCTTCCTGTCAGGTCTGGAGGCAAAACCCTGAGTTGACAGCAGGTCCTCAAAATCATCCTCCTTTACTTTCGGCTTGGGGCCTGCACACAGCAAAGAGAAATTACGTCTTTATGGAGAAGCACAATGCAAAAGAGAGAATCAACGCAATACTGTACATAGATATTACAATTTCCTTTTTAATGTTTGAGTGTTAACTGTTATTCAAACATAATATGATCTAACTCCTGATACAAATTCTTTCCCCTCCACTCAATGTCGCTTACCAAATCCAGGCCCACGAACTCCTCTGTCCTCTCTTCCACCAATGACACTAGAGAAGTTGAGGTTGTAGTTGGGTTTGGTGGACTGTGTGCCTGCAGGCTGGGAGGCAGAAGCTGCTTTGGGTGCGGACCCAGGTCCTGATCCGGACATCCAAGGTTTGGTCTGGGCTGGTGTGGGTCTTCCAGACTGCCAGGGATGGGCTTGAGGCTTAGCAGACGAGGAAGAGGAGGAGGAAGAAGAAGCCTTTGCAGTAAAAGAAGGCCCTGAAAAATTACTGCTGGAGGAACCTGAAAGAAACATGGAGGAATGATTGGGATGAATTTATAGATTTAGGAGAAGTTTTTCTCTTTCGAGGGTTTTTTCCCTTTGCGGATTACTGCTCACAGTCAGCACAGCAGCACCTTCATAGGTGACCCAAACTCTTACCTGGTAAATTGGATCCCAGGTTTCCCAGGTCAGCAAAAGGATCAAAGGTCTGAGACTTGGCCTTCGACATGGATGCCAGACCAGAAGCTGCAGACACAATAATAACATGCCAGTTAAAAGTTTTTGCTTTTATCAATTTCAAGATTGTCAACAAACCTGCCAACTCATAGTGCTCAGTAACCTGTACATAATGTTCCCTCACATACCTGTGTTGGTGTAGCTGGGTTTGCTGGCGGTGGCGCTCATGCTAGCTGTGGTGCCAGCTGCCCAGCTGTCCCACCCGCCCAGCAGGTCTGGTTGGCTGGCTGATGAAGTCATCTTAGGGGCATCATTCACTAGCTTATCTGTTAAGGGGAAACACTTCAGGTAAGTAGAGTAAAACATATCATGCATATCATTTTAAATCACTAAATAAATCAGAAATATTATCAACAGCCATGAAATTTTTTGCCATGTTTTTAGGAATAACTAGTTATATAAATCAGGCGATTAATGATATATGATCAAACCCCTTTGTACAAACCTTCAGAATATAGATATGAATTAAACTGGGAAGTTTGGTGTTCATAAGTGCTACTGAAGTGGAGATTTCTGGCTCACATTATGAGAAAAAAAACTCCTTTTAAAAAAATGAAAAGCAATAGATATCCCCATGAAACTTTCTCAGTCAATCACTTACATTAAGACGATTCTTTTTGGGATTACAAAATGAAATATTATGTTTGAGTATGCAAACGAGGCAGTATCTAATGCAAACTATGTATAAGTAGTAAAATAAACACCTTTTAAGGATGTTTTCTTTTCACTAGTCTAAAAGAAGACATGTAGCCCAAAACCTCAAAAATAAAAACAATGTCTTGGCCTGTAGTGTCTCACTTTAAGAAAAAGAAAAAACATCCAAAGTATATGAGTATATAAGTATAGTTTATTTTGCATGTTTCCAGTAGCCATTGCTTCCCAATAAATGTCAATAGAGGGATGAATAGGACACCTACATTAATGTTTGTAGAAAGGAGTACAATAGTTTGTCCAATAAAACAGAGAGGACTTAAAGATGGTAAATGGACTTGCATTTTTATAGCGCTTTTCTAGTCTTATAACAACTCAAAGCGCGTTACACTACATGTCAACATTCACACACACATTCATACACTGATGGCACCATACAAGGTGCCAACTTTGCCCATCAGGATCTAATCTAGATACTCATTCACACACTGATGGCGCAATTTGGGGTTAAGGACTAAAGGACTCTTCAACGTGTGACTGAAGGAGCTGGGCACTGAATCACCAGCCGTCTGATTGGTGGACGACTCGCTCTACCCTCTGAGCCACAGCCACCCCAAAGATACTGTAGATTTCTTGTTGCTGACTCAGAGTAAGGTGTGTGTAATCAATCAGCATATCTCCTTAAAGCAGACTGAGATATAAAGTGGCTGCAGAGGAACATTTTGTAACTGATGCACTTACTGAGGTTGAAGAGGCTTGTGTTTGAAGCAGGAGCAGGATTACTAGCAGCTGAACTTTCAGAACCCAACAAGTCTCCAAACAGGTCTGGTCCAGAAGCCTGCCGAGACGAACCCACAGTGGAGCCAACACCAGAGCCAGACCCCATTCCGAACGGATCGAACAGGTCACCCATGGCTGCAACGAGGGAGAAAAAAATGCATCAAGGATAAGTAGGAATTTCTTTTTACAACAATGCACTCTGCACATATTAATCCTCAACCCATACATTTTGAATCCGTTGTGGCCCCACTGGCTGGCCCACTGAAGAACAAGTCTTCCTGCACTGCTCCTGTCTGACCAGCAGGGGGTGCAAAGAGGTCATTAAGGAGGTCGCTGTTGCTGGATGCAGCTTTCAGTCCTCCCTGGACTCCTTGCTGAGGTGCGGAGGAGGTGGTGGTGGACATGGAAGGATCAGAGTTCAACCCCAAGAGGTCAGCTGTGTCACCGGCTGGAGGTTCATCGGCAACAGGTGTGGCACTCTGTGGGGAGAGAGGACACCAAGAAAAGACAGAAATTAATAGATAGGTGGAGGAAGAAAATGAAGCCTCTTGGCTCTCAGGGTGAATTGATATTGATACTGATTTAGCACAACATGTAAATGAAACGGCAGAACTGGTCAACTACTACAGCCACAGAAAGAGTATTGTGTATAAGACAACGACGGTGTCCCTGTGCATTTCTCAATGTTCACAGTTTAGATTTTACTGTTCAATACGGTGCAATACATACATGCTTTGGAGCTTTGAATGTTTAAATATAGCCAAGGTGGAAATAATTGACAAGTTTTAATTTTTTATTTTTCTATCCTATATTTATATTGTATTTTATTTCTTTTCTAAGAGATGCTTTTCAGTTGAGCTATTTTGGAAAGAGTTTGTTCAGTGTGTATACAGTGTTGAACAGAAGTGTTTGAAATGTTCCTTATTTTTATAATGAAAAGAGTTTACCAAAGTTGCCAGTGGACAAAATGCTGCCTCAGTCTCCAGCAAGAGGATTTTGTCTGTCTTTGACATTCACTGCTCTCTGTTTAAACCAAACTCATACCGAACCATGACTCCTAAACTAGTGAGTCTGTGATTCCTAACGTCTGTGTACCATTACAGCCCTAATATTCACCCATCCAAGACTTTCCTTACCTGGAAGTCAGCATCAAACACTGACTCGCTGGGGTCACGTGACAGCGGCTCCCCACCGGGGGCAGAATAAGAGTAGGACTCTCCTTCTGACTGATCACTCAGGTCCTCCTGGTCATTCATGGATCCCCCTCCTTGACTGTCCGAGGCAGGCAGGCCACTCACATCTGCAAATACAAGAAGTTGATCAGTGGAAATTACTTAGAGTTACTTTGGATTTATCAGTGAAGGGGGCGGTATATCAAGTTTTATGGTTTGAATCCTGTCTGGGAAAATGAAGGCTGGAAACAAGATGAATCGCATTAACCCCTTTTTAGAAAGGAGGACAATAACCAGAATACTAAGGCTGTACAAGACAAAATGTAGATAATTTTGCCAAGTATTATAACAACAACAAATGTCCAGTACCTTCCCAATCCAGTGTCTGGAAGAAGTTGTTGGCGTTGCTATCGGTGCTCACAGGAGATTCTGGTTCTGTCGCAGTGGAGCCTTCTGGGGTCTGAGCCGGCTGGGGCGACTCGGAGTCATAAAATGCAGAGGAACCTGGCTGTCGAGGCAGCTCGGGCTTACCTGTAGTATTTAAGTTTAGTGTTTAGTTTTATATGTGGGGTGTGTGTGTGTGTGTGTGTGTGTGTGTGTGTGTGTGTGTGTGTGTGTGTGTGTGTGTGTGTGTGTGTGTGTGTGTGTGTGTGTGTGTGTTAGGACAAAACGTCGAAAAACATGTTTCCAATAGGTTTGAGGGCAGAAAAGACGACAGATGTCTAATATGGCTAAGATCTCACAGTATATGTAATCTTATGTCACAGTAATGGCATATAGATCACAATATAGTAATTGTTATGTAAAGCCAATTAAGAAAGCTTCCATACAAAACAAAAACAGCCTCACATGAGAAAACACTTGAGTCAAAAAATAAAATTCTTTCAAAATGGAAGCTTTAAGGTTCCTGAGAAAAAGTGTTACAGGGTTCAAGGTTAACAGGTGCAAATACATACCAGCCTGATTTCAGTCAGTGATATAAATATCACACCAATTTATATTTCAGAGTATAGCAAAAGAAAAATGGACTATTACTACAGAAAATTAGCATTTTCAAACTGAACTGAAAAGAATGAAGAAAGAAAATTAACTTTAGTGTGCAAGTGTCTGGTAATCATGTTCTTTCTCTTCTTGGGTTGGCTGGTTTGCCTCCTCCTGCTTTGTATGTATATCTTCACTCTGCTCCTCCATGTCTGCCTGAATCACATGACCTTGCGAGGCAGCTGGATTCGCAAGATTGCAAGATCAAGCGATATCACGATATTACATGAGAATAGCTGCAAGGTTAGTTACAGTGGAAACAGTATTGCCAAATCTCTACCTATCTATCCTCTACTGTCTCACAGCATATGTCGCCATGTCACCCAATCTTATCTGATATATATAAGGGTACAGAGAAATGGATGGATGGAGATAGCAAACCACACCGAACACTCCTTGCTCCAGAGCCTGGCCTCTGGAAAGCAATGCCACCTACCAAATTTACTGAGGATCTCCTGCTGTTCATCACGAGAGGAGAAAAGGATTTTGGGGTTGAGGCCTTTGGTTTGAAAGCCTTCCCAAGGAGGGGTCTTGGTACTGGGTCTGTCTCTGGGTTCCACCTCGATGTCCAGGTTGACCTGGAACAAGTCGGGGTACTTCTCCTGGATGTCACAGGCATCCAAATCATACCTGGCGGGAGAACAGAAAGATTAGAAACAGGAAGTTATGGAAAAAAAACACATTCCTAGAGTTCATTAGGGAATCTGTTTTAGTTGATATTATTGAACAGAAAATACAAATGTTGAAGCTTTGAATGACAATGATCTTATCTTAAGTCAAAAGTATTGATTTCACAAAATTGTGTACATACTTGGCAAACTTGACAGTGGTCGCATTTCTGGGGACAAAGCCTGTGTGGAACTGGAACTGAAACATCTTCATGGATGCCATCTGAAACATTACAGATATTAAAATTAGTTTCTTTTTGTCAACAATGTGCTAAAAGTTGATGTGTGTTGCACTTAAGCTTGTGTGTGTTAGTGTACCTTGGCCTGTAGACGTCCTCCCAGTGTAGATCTAGCATGGTAGATCACCACCAGAACATCTCCTTGGACTGTCACATTGAGGGGAATCTCTGCTCTCCCATCCTCCATTTTGAAATCCCTGGAAAGAGCAAAGAGTGAGAGAGAGAATGAATAATTGAAATATACATTTTTTTAAAAAAAAATCATCTTAGGGAAGCTGACCGGCGTTCTTGTGTGTGTACAAACTTACTTCATCTTGTCGTACTCCTGTGATGTGGTGAGAACTCTCTCATCTCCAACATAGACTTCACAGAACGGCCTGCACCCGTTGCGCTGCTTGTTAAACAACGGCACGGGTGTCATGACGATGGAGCGAATTACTATGGGCTTGCTGTGGGGAACGATGGGCTCCTCTGCCATCATGTCGCACATATACTCTATATACCTGCAAAAATCAAAAGTAAGATCAGGATCATGTAGCTTTTGTTAAATGGAGAATATTTCGGTGGAGTGGGAGGTAAAAGCTTAATTCTAGAGTCAAATCCAAAAATGCCAGTGTGTTTTCATACCTCTTGTGTGAAGGTGCTATACCAGGCGGGCAGCGTTTCATTGAGAACATGTAGACAGCAGCCTCAGCTGTGGTGAAAAGGCGACAGAAACACAGGAAGGAGCAAACTGCCACCGCTGATGCTGCCCTGCCGTCCTACACAGACAAAAGGTGGAAGAACAATTCAAGATATTCAGTGTCATCCTCCTCCTCTCATTTCTCCTCATCATGTGCTTAAAGTACAGGTCCATCTGTGTTCTGTTTTTTTAATGGAAATGTCCACTCAGCCATTGCAAAAAGCAGTGGCGTAGGTTACCAAAGGAAGCTAATCAAAAGTAATCAATAAGCTTATGAAAAAGGGGAATGCTAGCACTAGCTGAGTTGAAGTTAGCTGTGCTAAGTCTGGAAATAACTGAAAAGGTTCAGATTTTTTTTTTTGTATGTATACTCCTGCGTTCTGTGAGGTAAAATTACTGTTTTTATGAATGGAGTCTGGTAGCTTTGAAGATAGCGATTTAACAGCTTCAGTTCCCTGCCTCAAAGGGCTGTCTGATGGTGAGGTAAAGTAGCTGTGGATGGGAGCAGCAGGAAAAACATTTTAGCCTATATTTAGATTACTTTCACTGCTTTACCTCGCCATCAGACAGTCCTTCATGACGGAGAACCGAAGCCGTTACATGGTGGTCCTCAAAGCTACCAGACCAGACTCCATTCCTAGAAACATTTTACTTCACAGAACACAGGAGTTACTGGTCTACTGCTGCATCGATTGGTTAGTTAGTTTGT